>PVJX010029477.1:0-22894 GCA_004027295.1 Dolichotis patagonum
TTAAGAAATTAAGACAAGCTAGAAAACTGAAACAGAAAATCTTATCCCTTCAAAGATAAAAGGAACTATAGAGAACAATTAGCCCAAAGCATTTAATTTTGTCAACAAATGAAATCTGAAGGGTAGTAACCTCCCCAGGATGGTAAGTTTGTTACATTTAGTTATGGTTTTAAACATCACATATTCAATTTCTTTAGAATTAAATATTGCATATTAGCTGAAATTTCATAATGCCACATATCAGAACCACTCAACATTTTGGTATATATAATTTTAGGGTTTTTGAGAGAGAAATGAATAAACAGAATACATATTCATATAAGAATAGTATCATATTCTTCATACTATTTTGTAAGATCTTAATATACAAGTTGTCTATCATTAGGTTAAATATCATAACTTTAAAAAATACTGAGTGGAAACAGTAATTCTCTGTATAATTTTTATATGCTGATACCTTTGTATGCTGATATTGTGCAAATGAGCACACCAGTTAACAATAATAAAAATTTTAAAAATAAAACTGTCACAGGTCTAATAATGAAAGATATTTTCTCTTTTCTGATATGCACACTATTCTTTTAAACATATTAACATAAAATGTACAGATTGTAAAATCTCTACAATATCTTCAACCTCTAAAACTTTATGATTCTGTACATATTTTGTATACCTTACAATAGTTTTTCATAAGACTTTCCCCAAAATAACATTTTCCTAAATGTCAAGCTTGGCTCTACTATGTTCAAGAACAGGATCACACAGAAACAGCCCTTTGGAATGCTTTTTACAAGTTTATTTAATGCTACAACGATCCTGTGATGTAGACAACATGAAAATTGAGTCTTTTTTTTTAACATTCCACAGCTGGTAACTGGAGGAGATAGAATTAAAATCCCTAGTCACATGATCCTAGAGATCCTGTTAATCACAGCAAGTTACCTTTACTATATTCATAGAGGTATTTACCAAGCATTTATTACAACAGCAGGAGTGATATACTAGGTAAACATTTAAAAAGACTGAGGTAGTAAGTAGTAGGACTGATAAAAATGATCTAGTATCAGTAAAAATAATGAAACTATGGTGGAGAAAATAACACTAAATAGATTAATAGAAAACAAACTTGATTTTAAAAACAAGTGAGGAAAAAAATAAATGGGTTTGTGTTTGAAACACCAGCAACTACTTAAGTACTGAATATAAAACTCTCTGCCTCTTGGTTTTTTAATAAATTTGTATTTTAGTTTGGACTGTGGCCAATTTATTTAAGAGGAATGGTTCATAAAACTTTAATATTCTTTTAATATTGTGAGAATTATTTTCATCACCTCGAAAATGCCCTTTAAAATTTGTCATTCAAATTAATGACAAGTCAAGTATATTTTATAGACAAATTTTAGCTTACGTGGAAGAAAGGTGACAAATTACTAAGTGGAAATACTGCTACCATTACATAACTCACTGAGAGGGCAAAAAGGTTATTTCCCTAATTTTTCTGAAAAGAAGTAACACTTGAAACACATAATATTCATATCCCATTTTAAGTATGACACACATGCAGCCAACTGAACATCTGCTCGTTAGTTTCATTTTCCGCTTTCTCTGGACCAGGAGTCACACCTCATGCTATGGGAATTAAGCAAGCTACTGACCAAGATGTGGCCCAGACCCGGCATGGGGGGTGGATGTCTTACTCCTAGCACTCTGGGAGGTGAGGCAGGAGGACTGCAAGCTCATGCCCAGTTCAGGCAACTTACTAACTTAGCAAGAGCCTACTGCAAATCTTTAAAAAAAAATTAAAGGTCAGAGGACATAGCTCTCTTCCAAGATACTGTGTTTAATTCCCAGTATCAAAAGAAATAAACACAATACAATATAACAAAACAAAACAAAATGTGGTCCTTACACATGGAAGAGAAAATGCAGGAGATATTTTTTATTTACCTAAATTAATTTAGTACTCTGTGAAAAATCAATGTATATCAGTATATGTGTTTAGGATTATGAAAGAAAAAATTTTATTGGTCTCAACACAGATTAATGATTACTTAAATATGCATATAATTTCTTAACAAGATGTTTAATTAATAATACATATTAAAATGTTGAAAAAAAATCCAAGTTATTTATTCAATGTTACTTTAAAAACAAAAGATATTCTTTGGATTTGGCAGTCACATTTTGGGGTCTAGTTTTATAGTAGTACCTTGGTTCATGAATGTGATTCTTTTTACAATTCTGTTCCCAAAGCAAGTGGGACAAGAACCAAATGAAATTCCATGGTTAGGTTCAATGTTGACTTAATGGAGAAATTTGATACGGTTCTTGTTCAGTTTTGGTTTGTGACCAAAACTGGAAAGAAATCAGTTTGTGAACCATGGTACCACTGTATTTCTATTGCTAACTTTCTGCTTCTAATTCTAACCAAATATATCAAGAGGTAGTGTGATGATTACTCAAAATGTTTACATTAAAGATGGATAGTCGGAGTTGATGAAAGCTAAAACATTAAAAAATGATTACCTGATGATCTGCTGTGCACCCGAATTCTCTAATTTGTATGTACAAGTGCACACTGCCAGATCCTGTTCCTACTGATTGTAATTCTACAGGTTTAGGTTACACCCAAGAACTTGTGATTTTAGGTAGAACACAATTTGAGAAACACTGATCTGTAGAATTATCATCAATACAAAAGTAGAGTTCCTAAATTTCCTTTTACCTGTTATTTTTTTCACTTTTTTATTAGCACATGGTTTGCAGTATGTAATTCCTTGCATGAAGCTGATACTCCCTTTCCTTGCCTCTTCAGAAAGATATAGCTCTCTATTTCCTATTTTTTTTATTTTGCTCTTTATTTATATTTTGGGTGTCTCATTTGAAGAAGCTATTTAAAGAAAGCAAAACTTTTTTTTTTTTTACCAGCTACTCTTCACACAGAGGACTACTATCTACAATATATAAAGAATACAGAAACATTAGACCCCTCTGCAAACAAGAGTCAATCAAAAACTGGCAAGTGAAATGAACAGACACTTGACAAAAGCAGTACAAATGGGGGCTGGAGATTTAGCTCAGCGGCATAAGTGCCTGCCTTGCAAGTGCATGGTCTTGAGTTCGATCCCCGGTACCGATTAAAAAAAAAAAAAGTACAAATGGTCAACAAATACATAAAGAAATGGACAATATTGCTAGTCATTAGAGAAACGCAAACTAAAACAACCGGGGATTCTGTCTCATTTCAGAAAGAATGACCATCATCAAGCAATCAAACAATAACAAATGTTGGTAGGGCTATGAGAGAAGAAAGGAACCCTTCTATATTGCTGGTTGGAATGTGAACTAATAGTCCTGTCGTTTTCAAAAGTTCCAAAAATATTACCATTTGCTTCAGCGCTTCTGAAGTAGAACTATATTGACCTTCATAGTACAAGCTCTTCAAATATATATACTGTTTACTTCCCCTAGATGGTTAGATGGATGGATGGATCATGAGGTAGACAGACATACATCAGACCACCTAAGATACATTAAAACACATGTCCTTCCCCAAAACAAGAAATACAAATGTTTTTCACATTCCCCTATTTGAGAAACACTCTGGGATTATTTTTAAAAGAACTGAAAGGAAGAAAGATACTACTGAAAGAAATTTCCAGGAAAGTTTGCTATGACTTTTTTAAGAGCTAGCAACAATGACCTTACCTGCCATCTCGCTGAGCAGCACCTCCATCTGTTACTGTCTTGACAAATATTCCCAGCTTCTCCAGTCCAGCATCAGCTCCAACTCCCATTCCAATAATGCTTATACCAAGACCATCCTCATCTATGAAAAAGAAATAATAAAACAATTAGGTTTTACACTGGTTCTGGTGATATAACACTAGCATGTAAGTCCTATTTGTTGCTTCTAATTTTGTTATTCTTTATGGATAGGACATGAGTGCTGCCCTCAGCAGAATTTTTTCTATACTGGAGAAAAGTTATCAAGTAAGATTCCCCAAATGGCTCATGAATTTCCTTATCATTTTTGGTAATATGTTGTGGTCCCAGAGAAGGCAGTAATTTGGTTACTGAATAATCAATCTAGCTACCTTAAAACACAGATTCTCTAAGTAAACCTATCAATTTATTTTAGGCCTAAACACACACATACTCCAATACACACATAATTTTAAGCAAATGTGATCCATATAGGAATTTCTCCTTTATTTATGTAGCTTTCTTTTTTACTTATCCATTCACAATAAGATAGTATCAGTCTATAAGTACTTTCTACTGTGCTACTACACAAGTACATATGCTTAGCAATAGATATACTACACATGTACACACATATACATACATATCATGCACACAGACATGTATGCACACAGCTTCTTCTTCCTTTGCTACAGTGAAATTGTATCTACTTCCTGTGGCTTACATTTTGAAATTCCTCACGGCTATGTGGTCTGTATCTAGATGTCTACCTCAAACCTCACAGGATCCTGGGTTGGCCCTCTGGAAGGTGACTGTACTCAAGAGTGTTATAGCTGACTTGCTTCTAGAAGAGGGTCCTGGCAAGAAGACATGGATCACTGTAGGCATGACCTGGGAGCCTGTGCTTCCCTGCCCAGCTCTTCCCTTGGTTCTGTTTCCTGCATGGCACGAGGAGGGCAGCTTCCTCCACCAGGCTGTTCCACCACGCTGCTGCACCTTGGAGAACAACGGCTGAAACTTCTGTAAACCGTGAGTCAACACAAACCTCTCCTCTTTTACCTTGTGGGTGCTGGGTATTTTGTTCCAGTAATTATGAAAAATGACTAAGACAGATATCAACTGACATAATGCTAAATCATTTCTAATAACTGCATAATACTTCACGATGAGAAGCTACCACAATGCAATAAACCATCTCTCTTCTGACAGGCACTCTCCTTGGTTTTCATTTTATTGGCCCTATGAGGAATACCGTGTTTTTTCTGCTTCATTTACAAATCATATTTCCGTTTGTCCCTACCATGAATGTACATACGGAGTTTAACACTGATGATATAAAAGACACATCACTTTACATACTATATTTTTTCATTGGCATTCAAGGTTATTTTCTGATAACCTCAAAGTCTTTGTAGTTATTGCTTATTGACTATTGTTTATCAGTGTTAATTATAGCATATAAAACAGCATAAAAATAAATTATTAGTGATAAACTAATGGCATTAATAGTGATTACCGGAAAACTAGCCTACATACACAACAGAATGCTTCATTCTTTTTTTTTTTTTTTTGCTTGTTTTGATTTTTTGTTTTTTGGTACTGGGGACCCAACTCACGACTTTGCATTTGCCAGCCAGGCACTTATGCCACTGAGCTAAATCCCCTCAAAGTAAGACCTACCTTCCTTCCTTCCTTCCTTCCTTCCTTCCTCCCTCCCTCCCTCTCTCTCTCTCTCTCTCTCTTTCTTTCTTTCTTTCTTTCTTTTAAAATCAGTACCAGGGATTGAACTCATGACCACGCGCTTGCAAGGCAGGCTTATGCTGCTGAGAATCCACTTCATTCTTTTAAAAGACTTTTCAGCAATAATCTTTACTTCATGAAATATTCATAATTAGCATTTCTTTGAAGATGGTTTATATCATTATCACTTGTCATGTTTACCTTAAGTAGAACTTCTGCTCTAAGTACAACTAACACAATCATATCTTTTTATTCAAGATATGTTAAAACAAATATTGCTTGGCAATAGTATTTTTTGCTCAGGTGTGTGGTAAAAATCTTTTTGGGGGGGTTACAAGGGCATTTACACAGCGCTACATCCTCAGCCCTTTCTAAAAATATTTTTATTTTGAGACAGAGTCTTACTAAGTTGCACAGCGTGGTTAAATTTGAGCCCCTCCCACCTCAGCCTCTAGAGTGCTGGGAATACAGGCATGCGCCATTGTGCCCAGCTTGTTAAAGGAACCTCCCTGGATGAATGTTCCATTGGAACTCCAGCGGAAGACACTTTCTTACTGATTCTATGCACAGTTACACCACTCCAGTATGAAAACTTTAATACTGACTCATGTATCAGAGACCACAAAATATTTTTCTCATTCATTACATTTGGAATGTTTGTATACATGTCATTCCTCATATGTATCTCATTGTAATTGCTTTTCTGGCATAAATACCTTGAAGTTTATCAAGATTTCTCTTGCCAATGCATTTTACATACAGTTTTAGGGTTTCTCCCCAGAATGAGTTTTCTTGTGCACGTGAAGGTTAGATATATGCTGAAGGCTCTTCCATGCTGGCTATGTGTGCAGAGTTTCTTCTTTCCTACATGAATTTTCCTGCATGTATCAAGGTTAGCGACAGCTAAATTCTTGTGCAATCATCACATTCACAGAATTTTCCTAAGGTCTGAATGTCTTCTTGCAGTCCTTCCAGTGTTTGCAGCCAACTAATCTTGCCCTACTGTATTCTTCTGGTTCAGTTTGAGAGATGTTCACAGAGATGCCGTCATACTGACAATGCCCTGGCTTTCTTCTCTCATGAAACCTCAAGGCAATCAGTGTTCAGCCTGACTTCTTGCTCACACTATACTTACAGGGTTTCTCCGCGTGCATGATGAACTGTTACATGCCAAACCAACAAGGAGCTACACGCGAACCTTTTCTATACTCACTATATGCAAAGGGCTCCTCTCAAATGTGTAATCTCTGCACTGTCGCGTCATTAAATTCCTGTAAGACCCTATGTGAAAATTACTTCTTGGTTTTTAATCTATTTCTCTACTTGAACTCAGGCCATCCTAAAATGATTCTTCTTCTATAACTCTTTTCATTGAAAATTACTTAGATTTTTTTGGGTTGAAAACCTGCTGTGGGAAAAGCAATATTAACTAGAGCCATCACGAATTTAGTGCAGACTATCTACAAGAAGGAATGATGAAGGGTAAAACAAAAGACAGCAAAACTGACCCTCACCCCCAAAGATCAAATGATGTTTGTTCTCAGCCACCTCACCTCTTCTCTAGTCAGGGGATGTGTGTCAAGTACAAGCAAAGGCCAGCCAGAACACCCCTGGAGGCCACTCATTCCTGTGGCTGCCCTGGCAAGGACCCAGCATTGCCCTGCCCCCACTTACTCTGATCTTCCTATGCATATGTTCCTAAAGACAGGATGAATTCACATGTTGCTGCTCAAACACATCTGTCAGCGAAGTTGCATTGCAAAAGGATATTCTGTAAAATATATTAAAATTCTGAATGGAAAAATATACATTTACATTTTTGTTTGCTTGTTTGTTTGCTATTGAGACAGAATCATACTGATTCACTAAGTTGCCCAAGCTGGGCCCAAGCTTCAATCCTCCTGCCTCATCATCAGAGTGCTGGAATTATAGGCGTGCACTACTGTGCTTGGCATATGCTGTTCAATTTTTCTAATTTTGAAATTTAAATAAATGAAATTATAACTAAATGACTTCTGTGATTTGCTTATTTTGCCTCAATTATATTTTTGTATAAATAACATTTAAAACCTGTAGTGTGATTTACCAGTTTTATTGCTGAGTAACATTTTATTGATTAGATATGCTACAGTTGACAGATCGACAATTGATATCTATTTGAACTGTTCTCATTTTTTGTATTTATTAGCGATACAAAGTCAGTCACTTCTAGTTTTTTGTATGAACTTTAAGAATGGTTCTTACATTCTTAAATGTAGGAAAAATGTAAGCACCATTATTTTACTTTCTTTTGATATTTTCAAAAGAAAAGTCTTTTATTTATATTTATTTATTTATTCATTTACTTGGGGTTGTTTGTTTTTGTTTTTTTGGTAATGGGGATCAAACTCATGATCTTGCCCTTACCAGGCAGGCACTTACACCAGTGAGCTAAATCCCCAGCCCCAAGAAAACGCCTTTCAATGAAAGGCATGTTTAAAAACTGGTTTTCGCTGGGCATTTAGCTCAGTCGTGTAAGCGCCTGCCTTGTAATCGCATGGTCCTGAGTTCAATTCCCGGTACTGATAACAAAAACAAAACAAACAAACAAATAAGCAAACAAAAAACTGGTTTTCTTCACAGCTTATTTTTATTTATTTTATTTTTTTTCCTCATAGTTTCTTTACTCATGTAATTTTATTCTTAATTTTCATGAAATTTTCACCTCTTTTCCTCACCTGTCCTGTTTTGAACAAGCTGTTTTTTGTCTTTTTTTGTTTTGTGGTAACTGAACAGTAAATTACACAGGGAAAGTATGTAGTTGGTGTGTACTATTAACTTAACACATCAGCAAATAAATTTTTTTACCCGTTATAGGTAAATGCAATCTGGCATGGACATGGATTCCCGGATCACTGTCCTTATTCTCAGTGGCCTATGAAATTATAGATACATCTCCCTGCTTCTGGTACTGCAAAGAAGTACAATACTAGTTTTGTCACTTGGCCCCTTCAAATGTCTTGCTTTGTGTGTTTGTGTTGAGATTTTTAAAATTTTTATTTTTATTAGTATGTATTTGTAGAACATAATGATTTTATTTATCATGGGGACTTGGTACATGTACTTACACATTGAGATTTTATTGTCTAGTATTTTATACAGTTTTCATTTTATTTTTGAATATTAAGATTTCCCTAGCCTATACCTAAATGTGGGATCAGTTGGTATTTGTTACTGTAATTGTATACCTTATCCTTTCCAACCACAACTCTAATAACCTGGAACCTCTGAAACTGAGCTAAATCAAATCTCTCTGCCTTTAAATTGGGCAAGCTGGGGATTTTGTCCAGCAAAGGAAAAGCTAGCCAGTATTATTGTTGTTTGCTGATTTGCTTTAGAAAGCCTTTCTAAAGTCATATTTGAATACCCTTGAGTGAGTTTCCTTTTGTTTCTGTTATTCAATTTACCATCTCTTTATTCCACTTTTTTCCAAAGACCTCTCAGGAGAGTTTTCTGTTCACTGGGTCACAGCCAGATTCCTGGGCATCCCTTACATGACGATAAACACAGCAGTCTCTCAGCACATGATCAGTGGTTACTGTGGCAGAGAGGCCATCAGCCCAGGGAGAGAGAGGTCAATGGAACCTGTTTCTGGCTTCCTCAGAACCTTCTGCCCTCAGAGAGAGGATACAGGCCTATTAGCCAAGTCCTCCTGGAATGAATCCACTGCCCTCCAGCTAAATGTTCCTGCCATTAGAAGGCATTTCCCATTCCTACCACATTCTGGGCCGATCATGACTTCTCTCCACATCAAGAAACAAAAACAAAACACAAAACCTCCAGGAGACACAAACAACCTTCTGCCCCAACTGCTCCTTTGGTCTGGTTCACTCTGGTTTCTCACCTGCAACCAGTCTTTCCAGGACGCCAAAGAGCTTAGAGTCACTCAATACCTCCCCCATCCTCACCACCACTAGGCGGAGCTGGAGCAGATGGGGCTGAGTTTGGAGTGGGAGAGACACAGAAATCTTTCAGTCTATTCTCCACCCAGAGTCTATATTGACTACTCTTTAAAGATAATAAACTAGCCACCTGTGAGTTAAAACTTTATCCAGCCCTTAGAGAAAAGGCTACACTTGGGAAAACACCCTACATCACTAAGACAGCCACATGACATGCTGGAAATACTGCAGTGGTGTCACCCCAGTTATATGTTTGTCACCAAGTACCTTTCTCCAGTTCCACTGGGAAAAGCTCCAGCTTCTCTACACGCTTCTCAAGTTCATACTCGGCAGATGCGGCCACGGGGTCGACTTCATCGTTTCTCCTGTCATAGTCTTCATTGGAGTAAGTGTTGAAAACCTGCAATAAAAGGTCAAAAACACAATGATGCTGCAGAAGGACAACCTTCCAAATGAAGAACAACAGAAAACTTTTAGACATCCAGAGCTACATATATTAAAAAATAGGGTGATAAATGTCTTCTATGCAACTACTTTGGTTTTAAAATTAATACAGACATTAACAAAAAGAAATCTAAGTCAGGATAAAAATAACGTTATTTTAAAATGTCATTTTAATAATTTTAATAATTTAAAGAATAAGAATAACCACAGAACACATTATCTAAAAAGCAACACTCATCGCCTTTTATACACCCTAAATATTCAATAATAACAGCAACATTCTGCTCTTTTCTGATAAAACTAATGTATATTGAAGCCACCTAGGCAAACACACTGAGCCTACTTCATGACAAGGCTCAAACCAGCCCCAGGGGTGTAACGTGTCAATACTAGAATTACGCTTCAATCACAGAATCACCGAAACTGACTTCTAACATGTATTGTCCTGGGCTATGTTAAACAGCTTCCACCTGCTACCTCTCATTTTATGTGTATACAGATTTAAGTTAAATTTTCATTGGAGCTTTCCATAAAATGGCTATTGAAATATTGTTTGAAAGCTATTGAAATAATAGGACATTCACAACTCTTTACTTCTGACCCAAATCATTCATACGTAGTCACAGGAAATTTTCCTGTCCTTATTTAACTTGAAATATCTGCATTATTTGAAAATAACTCTCAATATTTAAGAATACTTAAAAGAAATGCATAATTTATCCAGTCTAATTAGCTATGACAAAAACTGACACTTTCAATTAAAACTGGTTTTACTATTACTGAGGTTCTAAACTGTGCCTGAAAAAGCTCTGTAAACCTCTCTTAACTTCTAAAAAACTACACACAAACACAAAGACCACAAGTTTAGGAAGGGCTTGGAAAGTAGCTCAGTGATACAGCACCCGATTCAATCTCCAGTGCTGCCAAAAAGCAAAACACAATAAAAACGTAACAATAAAAAACAGAAGAAGAGAAAATGAAAGATGAAATTACGTCTATTTTCTCCAGACTTGGTCCTGCTATGCCAGATAAGTTTTACACACATTATCACTACAAAACTGGCTTTTCTTCTTCCTTTTTTTAAAAGTTGGTTCTGGCATTGAATGCAGGGTCTTAAACAGAGCTATATTCCTAGATCCCCTTATTAAAAATTTTGAAACAGGTTCTCATTGAGTCACTAAGTTGCCCAGGGAAGGCGTGATCTTCAGATTCTTCTGCTTTACCTTTCCAGAGTGTGGGATTATGCAGTATCATGCCAAATTTTGTATTTTATACATGATAATCTATAAATCAATGATTCCTATATTTTATATAGAAGCAAATGTGGTGTGTTTTCTAATTGCATGTACTTCTCAAAATCATATCCTTCATAGGGATTGTCCCTAAGCAGATATTGTTTTTCTTACTGATTCTCAACATATTTTTATAGGGTCTTTGCTTGATCTCTGCCATGTTTCTTCACCATAGTAAACACTATGGTGCATCAAAATGTAGATGTATACAAGATATGATCACATGTATGATGAATATTTACATTTTAAAATTTATTATAATAAAAGACACATTGCTATTAACCCTCCTCAAAATACTTGATATTGCTTCCAACACACCACCCTGTCATTCTTGCCACTTTGTGACAAGAACGTTCTGGAAGCTCTGTTTCATAGTGAGACATGATCAATAATATGGTGAATGCTGCCACTAAGTGCCATTCAACAGAAAGGCACATGAAAACATCACAGTGTGTCTCTGTCCATCTTGTTCACTTGTCCAGCATTGTGCAGCTTCTGGCTCTTCTCCAACATCAAAATAATGACAAAAAATAAATTCTGAATTGATTCAGCACATCAAGGCAGCTGTGACAGTGGACTGAAGATGCTGACAAAAACAGGGCCAACAAAAATGGAATAAATGTGTCTGAAGCAAGAGAGAGCATTTTGAGTGAGATGAATAGTAATGTGTCTTTTACTGTAATACATCGTTAAAAATTTAAACGTTCATCCCATTTTGCACACTACATACACCTTGGAGTTAGGACTTTTAAGTAATTTTTTAGGAAATATGCTAATGAGGCCTCTCCCATAGAATTCTCTATTATTATCCTTAAACTGGTAGACTTAAGATTTCCTCTTAGCCCTTTTTATCCTTCACTGCTCTTATGTACTTGAAAATCATTTCGTCACATTTACTCATCTGACAAAAAGTTATACAGTACCAACTCTATGCTAGACATTGAGGCATAATCTTATGTAGTTCATAGTTCTGAAGGAACACAGAAAACAAAATGAACAACTACTGTGTAATGTGAATGGCAGATGATATAACGGAAGATTACACCAAGTTAGTTTTTTCACTAGCTGAGAAAAGAAAGATTTTGTGGAAGGATGAATGTTTGACTTGAATCTCAAAGAACAAACAGGAATTTCTAAACTTAACTGCAGAAGATGAAATATGTGTATTCCAAATAAAAGACCACACAATTACAAAAAAGCAGATACAAAGCAGACAGGCAGATAGTGTTCTGAAAAAACATGCCTAGGGAAATAATTGTCAACACCACCACCACCACCACGCGTGCGCATGCACACACACACACACACACACACACACATACAAATGTATCAAAAGCTGGGTCTTACACACCTTGCCTGGAAACCACTAATTGTATAAATACAAATTTTTCCTTTCATATTTACCACCCACACATTTTTTAGTAAGCCCAAGTATATAATCAAAGAATATAGTAAATAAATGTGTTTGTACATATATATACATAAGTATATGTGAAGTATAGGACAAATATTTAAATAAACATTTTTCTGATTTTTTCAGGATCCTAAACATTGTTATCAAAAAAATTGTTCCTCCAAATTAGGCTGCTTCATTTTATGATATTATGAAATTATGAAATTATGTAGAACAAACCAAAACTGTAAGACTGTGTATTGGAAAATGATAATTTTGCAAAATCTAGCAAACACATGTCTATACCAACATGTTGTACAGAAAATAAATAATGCAAGCTGTTTCTCATCTTTAGCTTGCTAGTAGTCTGGTAAATTATATGCACATGCAGAAAAAAGTCAAATGTAATTGCAAAAGTCATAACCCATCTATTATTCCTAGATTGAAATCTCATTTACTCGTAAAGTCCAAGAGATTGAAAAGAAAAATTACTAGAACTAGTCAGAGTACTGTAAAGAATGTTAATTTTTACAGATCAACAGCTTTAGAAAAGTAACAAAAAAAGAAACTAATAAAACATACAGTAATTATCTGTAAATGTGCAAGTTTCCTTCTCTAGAAAATAAAGTGAATATTCAAAAATACAACAACACAAATATAATACCATATTATATTTCAGAATTAAAATCTTTAATGTTGTAAAGCTATCCATGCTCTCAAATTACTGTAAATTTCAGTTTACCTGAATTTAACTTATGAATACAGTTAACTGTGTAAGATTAAAATCTAACCCACATATTTTACAGAAACTAACAAGCTATTTGAAAAGAACAGTAAAAGATGGAAATGAATATTACTGGATATCAAAACACAATAAATCTTTATTAAGGAAATATAGCTCTGACCCTAGGGTAATTTATTTTTATACCTAATCTGTTTCAGCCTTTTCTATTCAAATTAGTTACCATGGTGTTTTAATTAAATAGTATGGAAAAAAATACAATATCCACTTGAAGAATACTCTCACTTGATATCATGAACAAAAATAGAATTCAGATTGTCAAAGAACCGAAAAGCATGTATTTACCCAGGTATCTATCTGTTAGGGGTGGGTCAAGGACCTTTCACTCCCTATAGATACAAAACAAGTAACACACAAGTCCCTTCTACACAATTGCTAAGAATTTCCATACATACATCTTCCCATAATTTGAGTCATTTCTAGATTAATTATAATGCCCGATGTAAATGGTTGTTAACTGTATTGTTTAGGTAATGATGACAAGGAGAAAAGCCTATATATTCTACAAAAGTGCTAAAAGAAAATATAAGCCAGAGAGAAATTCACAGACTTTAGAAGTTTTAAATTAATCACCTGTCAGCATAAAAGTCAATGCCAAGGTGCTAAAGGGAGAGCTCAGGGGCAAAGCTCTTGGCTAGCACGCATGCAGCCCTGAGTTTAGTACTTAGAACTATGAAAATTAATTAAAATAAATAACAATTCTAAATCTTTAGGACAACAAAATATTTCATAATGAAGCCATAATAAAAATTACAGATTAGGAGAAAATATTAATATAAATATGACTTCATAATACATAAAAAAGATTTCTCATCTCAAAGACTTGCATGCATAAGTCAAGGGAATTGAGAATTTAACAAAGAAATACTAATGTCCAGCAAGTGCAATAAAAATGTTCAACTTCATTAGAAAATAAATAAATGAAAATTAAATCAAGGAGATATCATATGCCAATATGTAATGTTTATAAGGATATGGGAGAAAAAACTCTTTGAAAAATCCAAAAATAAATAATTTGAATCAATATTGTTAATGTAAATACAATTGAGCAAATGTTACATCCATGCATTTACAGAAATATTTGCAAATGTACATGAAGATATACATACGGGAAGTTCGTCATAACATTATTTGTAATAACGCCAAGTGGGAAAGACCTAAGGGTCTGCCAATAAAGAAAAAGGTTGCTAAATTATGATACATTCAAATATGGGACTCTATGCAGTGATTGAAGAAATCTACATCTCAAATGACAATGCAAACTACGTGTTCATTAAACCAAAACAGCATACTGCAGACAGAGACAGACACAATTTGTATTGATTCCCAACATCTATGCTACAAATTTCAGTGCCATTTAAAGCTCCCTAAATTCCCTAGTTATGTAGTTTTTGCCTAGTTGTAAAAGCAAGCTAAACTTTATTTTCTTATTTGCAAAATGGCTACTATAACAGTATTCCACAAAGTTGTTGTGAAAGAGATGATAATCCATGTAACTGTGTTTGACTCAAAATAGGGAGAGGAAGAGTTTTCCTATGGCAATAAATGAGGTAATATTCCCCAGATATTTAATAATCATTCATATTCTCCTTTTACAAATAGGATAAGAATATTGCATTCACTATGATCCTTAATGCCCTTTAAACAAAAACCTAACTAATTTAATATTAGGATGTAGACTCACTTGCCAAAATTCCTACCTCTGTCCACATGGTTTATTACCTGCCACACTTGCTATTCTGTCTGAACCAGGAAAAACTTCAGAGACAGAAGAAGGGGACCCAGAGAAATACCTTTCTTTTTGTCTATACTCTTTGCTCTTTCAAGTTTCTTTTAATAGTTTCACTATTTAGCCTTACATTACTTTAATTGATCTACAAAAATATGAGCAATTAATAATCAGAACCTCATTAAGGCATTACTGCAGCGCGCGCGCATACACACACACACACACACACACACACACACACACACCCTCAAGGCCAGTAGTACCTGGGCCCCAATAACTAGCACTATGAAGCTGCATTTAGTTTTAGTTTTGTCATCTTCACATTGTTCCTGCGTAACTTCACTGAAAGAAGCAAAGGATGTTTACATTTAAGCCTTCTTGTTTCAGAGCCAAGGAGTGATATTCTGTTCCTTGATCAAAATAAACACAGCAAGACCTCATACTCTCCTTCACAGCAGAGCCAGGCTTTCAAGAGTAACGAGTTTACAATCCTACTTAGCAAGGACATTTCTGAATCAGAAAGCCAACTCTGTAAAATTAATAGGGTAAAACTTAGCTTTTATGATTTCAACTTGAATCATTATCATTTTTACATTTTCAGTTGCTTGAGTTACAACACTTTCAAAACAACACCAATACATTTTCACCAATAAGAAAAATATGCATTTCCTTTACTTCCTCCTGACACATTTTCTTTAACTGATACAGGTCAAATAAACTTGGACTGTCCATACATACTAACTGAAAGGAATCCCCACTGCTTCCTCAGTATCTTAGTTCCGCTTCAGTCTCAACTGTGCTTATCTCTCCATCAGATCAAAGGTGAAAAGTGTCCCAGGTTCCAGCATGCTGAGTTTCAGATGATGGCTTGGCACCATGTTCCTAGGGAGGAACCGAGCATTTACACTTCCACAAACAAGCCACACTCATCATGTGCTTCTGGGCAGAACCCTCACTCACCTGCACTGGGTTTTAGTGGCTCTGTTAAAAGCAGCTTTAAATTAACACTGAGTCTGAGAAGACAGTCCACACCATAGTTTTAAAAACAAATCTGGCAACAAAATAGAAGGAAGAATCCTGATGGCCTTGGAGCAATATATCACCACAAGTATCCTAGATTACAACAGAAAGAACGGGGTAGTTTCTTGATTGCCTAGTGTGTAACAAACTGGAGTTTACAATAATCATGTAACACGCTACAGTAAAAGAAAATCTCAAACAAAACTCAACTACATGTGAAAACTTTGCTGAGCAGGGAGGTGCTGAAAAACAGGCCCACAGCCTATCTCAAACTCAGAGAAGTTCCAGATCGCTGTCCTCAAATCACTCTGGAAAAAACTTTTGCGAAAGGTTTACATAAACCAGTTGCAAACACCGCATTCCACAGCAGTGTGCATCCAACAGTTTACCTGGCTCACTGAACATGTTGGCATGTTCCCACATGCCAACAGGGAAATCGGGAGGAGGACTGCAGGGAGGTGCCCAGCTCCAAGTCCCTTAATACAAAATACTTCTAAGGCCCAGCCAGGTGTGTATCTTCAATGTCATTCAACAATTATCTGTAACATATCTAATTTAATAAACTGCCTTGTATTGATTTAAAATCCTCACCTCAGGAGTACAGATTTTTGGGAGATCAAAGTCTCCCAAAAAGCTAATCCTAGAGTGTGAATTTATGGTTGATGTGTCTGGAGTGCTAACTAAAGGCTCAAAAAAAAAAAAAAAGTTATATTCATGTATATTATGTTCTATATGCTCAAGTAATTTGAAGTAAATGTCAAGACAATATAAACCTTTATACAAATTAACTATCTTCTGAAGGATTCCAAAACTAAGACAGAAAAAGATACAGAAAGTATCACTTTTTATATTTTATATTTTACATGCGAAACTTAACTTTCAAACCACAATTCCTATGCTACATATAAAAATAACTAATGAAGTATTAAGGGCAAAAGTTGTATTTATTTAGTGTGGATAACTAAAGATCAGGAAGTTAAAAAAAACACACTGCAGGGAATAGGGTGATATAGAGCACTAAAGGTAGTGCAAGAAGCCTGTATTTGCAAGTTTTCCACAGAAATAGAATCAGAGGGATGTGTGTGTCTGTGTGTGTATATATTATATGTGCAACATACAATATATTTTATTTTAGTTAAAGGGGATTTGTTTTAAGGAACTGGCCCACATGATTGTGGAGTCTAGTGAGTTCAAATTCTGCAAAACAGGCCAGCAGGGTGGAGACCTGGCAAAGTGCTGATGGAGCACCTTGAGGTCAAAGGCAATCTGCAGGCAGAATTCCTTCTTCTTGGGTCAAGGACAGACTTTCGTATAAGGGTTTTTGACTGATCTGATGAGAACCACACACATGAGAGAGAGTAATCTGCTTTAGCCCACTGGTTTAAGTGCTAATCTCATCTAAAAAATACCTTCACATAAACATCTAGAATCATGTTTAGCCATCACCGGCAAACACTAGCCTAGCCATGCTGAACTGAAATTAGCTCTTCAATAGAATATTTGCTGGCCACAAAACCTGGACATTTTCTCATTCAGTGGAGATGGTCAAAGGACTATGCTTTTTTTATCTTTTTTTTTTTTTGAACTGGGAATTGAGCTCAGGATCTTGGCCTTATCAGGCAAGCAGCCATGCCACTGAGCTATACCCTCAGCCCCAGGAACACACTTTTCTTAAAAGCATATAGAAATAAGACCATGGTTTTATACCTATAATTTATCCTGATATTCCTGAATTATTAAAATATTTTCAAATTATAACATCATTATTTCTATACCTAAACTAAGAAAAGAGGCCATCAATGCTAGGACTACCATCTAGGACAGTACTAAAGAGAACCTACATTTAGCCAGTGTAAAGACAACTTCGAGCCACCACACTGAGCCCTGTCCTCTCTTGGCCTCAGTGTGAGAAGGCAGGTCCACTCTGACCCTTGGACTGCTGGAGTCTAGCATGTGGTGTGGACTCTAAGAGCACATTAAATGGCTCTGTACTACTTAGCACTCTGATGACAACTCTGCACCTCTTCACATCCATGCTTGATGGTAAACTAATTAAGTGAGCTCTAGGTTATACCTCATTTATGTTGAATAATCTGCTGAACTTTCTTCATATTATCACAAAAACCTGCAACCCTATTGAACTTTTTATGAACATATCATCTAGGATGCAAGTCTCCATCTAAATAATCTCAATATATTATTTACATGGTTAAACTTTAGTTAATTTTGTCATTCTACTACTTTTGTTAGGTCTTCATTTCTATTATATCTAAAGATTCTACTATATAGTACATGTGCCAAACCAAAACATTCCTTCACTGTCCTCTACTAAAGTCGGGTTGGCAGCTTGGATCCCTTTGCCCAGGTAAAAGTTAGCCATCATAACTAACTTTAGTGAGGAGAAGTTTTTGAGGGATACCACCATGTAGGAGTGCTGAGGAATTGGATACGTTCCTTTACATGGACAAATCCCACATAAATACTCAAACTCTGGATTCACCAGTAATATCCAAAAAGTGGAAAGATGTGTTAAGTAAACACATGAAAAATAACACTTGAAAATGCCAAGAAGTTATTTTGTATTTATTCATATTCACAGTAAACTTACTTTTATAATCCGTCTGAGCTAGACAAATAGAAGTGAATATAGTCTGTGGATGGTGGTATTAGTGTTGTTAAGCAATATTTCAGATCTTAATCTGGGAGTATCAGAATTGCCGCAGTTGTCCACTCTTTGCTGCATTGAGGTGCATATATGTAAATGTCACAACAGGCCACTGGGTTCTGGACAGAAAATATGTATGCTATTTCCTGATTAAGGTATGTCACTGCAGAGAGGCAAGAACATTCAGAGTCATCTTCTTCCTAGGTTGCTATAATCCAGAAAGTATAGATAAGAGAAATGGAACCTCTATAAGGCTAAATACCTGACTCACTATAATAGATGCAAAGAACTTTCCTTCAACTTGCAATGCACTTCTAACATGAGTGAGAATAAGTATCTGTTAAAAGATACTGGAATCATTTAATAGGACAATATAAATTAGCCAATCTTAACCAATCAGTCATCTAAAAGGAATACTTGTTCATCACTAGTATGGATTGTAAAACATTTTGTTTTGGTTTACAAATAAGAATTGGGGCCAAGAGATGGGTGTGACTACCAAAAATATTTTGCCTCATTTTAACTGAAATAATGATGTCAGGAAAAACACCCAGAGAACTCTCAGTAATGTTAAGGAAGAGCCCTCCTCTAATTTTCCTCCAAGTCAGCCTAGTCCCTATTCGCCTCCATACGGGGGCTGAAGTGGAAAGATGGTGCACACCTGTAATCCCAGAACTCTGGGATGCTGAGGCAGGAGGACCATGAGTTTGAGCTTGGCATGGGAAAATGAGTGACTCAGTGAGACTCTGTCTCAAAATAAAAAATGAATGGGTATGTAGCTCAGTACCAAGACCCTGGGTTCAATCACCTTGAAGGAGGGAAGGCAAGGTAGGAGGGGAGAACGAGGAAAGAGAAAAGACGGGGTCTGAATACCAACCCTCATTCTTGTGTGGTCCAAAACTTTCTCCCAAGCTGCATATCACACGAGTCTATGGGCACTCAGATGTGCTCACTAACAGCATCATTGAGCACATTTCCCACATCACCTGTATATTTCATTCCTTACACAATATAAACAGAAACAGTTTTCAGAACAAGTTCCTAAGTAAGGGCTAAAGAAAATAAGCAGACATGAGAGGCATGTAGTCTAGATAGGAAAAACAAATACACTATACTGCTTACTAAGAGCTCTTAATTTGTGCCTCAGGTGTTCTTATATTTTTTGACACACTGCAAATTTTCCCATCCCCTAATATATTAACTGAAACTGAATATGGACCTATGATAAACTCAAGTATGCAGTATGCATTTTGCATCATCAGTGTCACTGATGATCTCAAACTTGAAAATAATTTGAAACCAAATACAGAGGGTGTGAACTCTTTAAATTTAGAATACCATGGTTGGCCTTCTGGAAAGTTGCTCACTCACATGCGCTCGCTTCCACTCTCTCTCCACACATTCACACACACACACACACACACACACACACACAATCTTCATTTATTTCTATGTGCATATGAAAAGTTACCTCTTCATACACGTGAAATATATTCAAAAACAATAAAATCTTATTAAAGTCACATATAAGGAAACCACCAATAAAATTTTAAAAGCCAGAAACATCGCTTGCTTTTAACAAAAGAAAATTCAAGCATAATTAGTAGCGTTTATCTGTAAATATATGCTGTTAAAGTCCTTCAAAACTTGAAAAATAAATTCTTATAGTATAGTTTATATCATTAAAGTAATTGGGGAAAATTCTTTTACAAATAAATAGAAATTAAGCTATTCCAAATCTGGACAAACTCAAAAACAATCAAGACTAAATTAATGAGTTCTTTTCAGTAGACATTTAAAAGACAACTGGGTAATTCTACTGATGTTCATGTTTTCCTCAGTGTTCTGCAAATTATTATACACAATGAAACACATCCATGAGAAATTAGCAACATTCTCTTTCAGTTCAGCCAGATTTTTCATTTAAATTGGAGACATATGCTTCACAGGCTGACAACTGGTGGCCAGCATGAAATAAATTGGAGGCCTTGGTCCAGTTCCCAATGGCAGGCGTCCTCAGTGCAAAAAATTTTAACCATTTAGTTAATCAGCACTTTTTTTGGAGGGAGAGGAACAATAATCTGACTTTCTTTTCTCAAAACTGAGTATTCCTGTACAGAAGCCTGAGGGTGAGATAGGAAATCTCTGTGCATTTGTCTTAGCAGTTGGTATTCACGTCTTCTTTTGCTACAAGCGCTAGCACTGTGTTATTAAAGGCCTATGCAGAGGGAATATTCTCAACTGTCTCAACAGGAAAACACAGAGGAAGAAGTAGTATGGCGTTATGTGGGACAAAGAAGGAGAAGGGTGACACTGGTCAGACAAAGGCGGGTTTGGAAACTGTTTTGGGGCAGGGGAAGAGAAAGGGAGATCTGAAAGTTCCACAGATACAGTTGATCCTTCGCAAGGGTAACCATGTTGGGAGGTTAGCATGGAGTCACGAGATGTGGCTGTGTGTGTGTGTGGCGGGGAGGGGGGGGTCTTGGATCATCTGGAGCTCATGCCTTCAGGAGGACTGTGTAACTCTTGTCTCTGTTTTCTGTCTAAGGATGTGACCACTCCCTCTTGTATGTGCCCCTGGCTCTGTGATACCACCCACTCAGAGGTCTTCACCAGAGCCAAGCTAATGCAGGGCCAAGCCCTTTGAGCCTCCAAAACTGCACTTAATAAACGTCCCCTCCTTATAAAGTATACAGCTCTGGGTACTGGATTACAGTCATGAAAAGCAGACTGATTCATATGCTAACAAGTGAGCGAGGGTCTCAGAAATACAACAGTGCAGAGGAAGAAAGCAATGTAGCACAGACCTTTCGGAGGTAGGTGAACTCAAACAGACTGACTTTTTAGCTAAAAGGAGTTGGAAGTCAGGCTTCTTGCACTACTGTTTCCAGCTGTTTAATCCAGTATTTAGCTAGGTGTCATTGTAAAGTCTTTTTGCAGATGGAATCAAAGTCCAAAATCAGTTGACTTCAATGTCAAGGAAACTAGCCTAAGCAACTGAAGTGGGCCTGACTTAATCAGCTAAAAAATCCTGAGCTTTTCCAGAGGTAAAGTTCTGCTTGTGAAAGTAAGAACAACCCATGTCTTCATGCCTCACCTGCCCAGACTTATGGGCTATTCCACACATTTCAGACTCACTCAGCCAGCACACCTCTTTGCAGAAGCCAATTCCCTGAAATAAATCCCTTCCTATGTACCTCCTACTGCTTCTCCTTTGACTGAACCCTAACTGATAAAAATACAATTCGACTCTTCTTCACAGGAAAAGAGAATAATGATTTTCAAAGTGTTGATTATGACATGTAGAACTTATGTATCAATCTAATGGTTCAAGAATGGCACTGGGAAAAATTAAACAGAAAAGGACAGAACAGAAGACATGGAGCTGGATGTGTGGCACATGCCTGTCTGTAATCCTAGCACTCTGGGAGACTGAGGCAGGAGGATCCCTCATGGGTGATGAGATCTTGTCTCACAATAAAATAAAATTAAAGGGCTGGGGATATAGCTCAGTGCAAAGTCCTGGGCTTCAATTTCCAGTACAAGACAGGGACAGAAAATGGAAAGGGAAGAGGAAGGAGAAGGGAAAGAGGGAGGGTAAGGGGAGGGGAGGGAAAAGCAGGGAAAGGAGAGAAGAGAGAAAACAATATTTGTTCACGTAGTTAAGAGTTCATACTGCACTTTAAAACTTTCAATTTCAAATGAACACATATATACACACATATGCACACTGTCCTAATTACAGCAGTTATGATTTTGAGACTACAGGAGCAATAGCACTTAAGAAACTTAAGAAATAATAATTTTAAAAAGCCAAAGCAAAGAATACTAGCTTCTCAAATTACTGAGAACTGTAGAGACAGAACTGATTATCCTTCAAATCTATTCAAATTCTCCTAACCTCACCCTCCTGCCTCAGTTACCAAATGCTGGAATTACAGGCATGCAGCATTACACCACCCCTTCCATTATTTTTTGAGCCACTGATTCTTACTTCAGATTGTTCCTGAGCACCAGCTCACCACTAGTAACACCTTATCAATCGCACACCTGTACCTGTTTCTAACATCAGAACTATAACCCTGGCCTTAACCCAAAGTGTAGGTAACACCGTGAGATGGGAGATAACAGCTCACCCAAGGGGAGAAGAGGTGTGCAAGAAA
>PVJX010029478.1:0-22864 GCA_004027295.1 Dolichotis patagonum
CTTTTGATTTCCAATCTATGAGTTTCTTTTTGAATTAAATGTGTTTCTTTTATGCAGCATATTATTGGATCTTGCTTCTTGACTCATTCTCCCAATCTGTTTCTTTTTTTAGTGAGTTGAGACAATCAAGGTTGATAGTTATTACTGCTATGTACTGACTCATCCTTGTCATGTTAGTTTCTTATTGTTGGTTCTCTTTTTTCCCCTGTGTTTAACACTTTTCTTTGCCTGGTGGATTTATTCTGTTGAGGTTCATGGAGTTGTAATCCTTGTTATCTCTTTCTAAAATACCCTCTGGAACATTTTGCAGTGCTGGTTTGCTGTTCACAAATTGTGTGTTCTTTGCCATGGAAGTATCTTGTTTCTCCATCAATTTTGAAAGATAGTTTTGTGGGATACATCAATCTGGGTTGGAAGTTGTTTTCTTTTAGGGCTTGAAATACTTTACTCGAAGCTCCTCCTTGACTTGAGGGTTTGTATGGAGAAGTCTGTTGATTTCTTTTCTCCAATAGTTTTTAATATTCTGTTGTTGTGTTCATTTTCTGGAATATTGTGTTCATATGCCTTATGAATTTTTAATCATGGTTAATTGAAGTCCTCTATGCCTCACTTATCTGTATGTCAGATTCTTTTCTCTTTCCAGGGAAATTTTCTGGCACAATGTCTGTTACTAGTTTTTTTTTTTAATTGTTATTTTCAGTATCTCCTGCTGCTTTCATTGACTCTGATCATCTTATGTTATTCTTCTAGCAGCTGCTGGATTGATTTCTTATGGTCTTTTGCTTTTTTAATGAAATCCTTCTTCATGATTTTTAACTGCAATCTTCTCTTTTCTATCTGAGATTTTGTCCTCACATTGGCTCATTCTTCCTGCATAGGTTTTCAATGGAATTTTTAATCTTGTGGATGTCTGTTTGAATCATTTTCATGGATTTCACTTCTTTCTTATGTTGGGCAATCATAATTTCTATCATTTTCCTACCCTTCTCTATTTTTGTTTAATCTGTAGGTAATCTAGATTCCCTTACCATGTCTTTCATTGTGGTCATGATAGTTTTAGTTATCTGAGATGCTATTCTCGTAATTTTTCTAGTGCCTCATTCTCTTTTTCTACTTCTTATGTTGACATTTCAGAGATTTCAGGTGGGTGGCTTTTGAAGTGTTCCACCTAATTGTCTTGTAACTTTGTTATATATGATTTGGAAGTCTGGGATTACATCTTGCTTCTGGGTCTTATTTTCTTATTGTAATTTATTTTCTCTGGTGATCCTTGTAAATTGCTTGTGGTGAGTAGCTTTACTGCTAGTATTTAGAACCTAAGAAATGACTCCTTCTCAGAGGTGTTTCCCTAGTATAGCTGGATTTTGGGCTTTGAGTCTGTTGCAACATCCTACCTCTGCAATTCATGGGGAATGAGAAGTTGCTGCATCTTTGAGTCAGTCCTCATTCTTCAGCACTGGCCAATAGTATCGTTTAAGACCCTTAGGCAATCTCAGTCTTGGTATACCAGGCAGAACACTGGTTAGAATAATTATGTCACTTTGGTTAAAGTGATACAATCAGCAATAAAAATAGCATCAAACAGCCTAGAAAATGACAGACTGAGTTAACTGTTAATTTGCCACCTTTAAACATATGAACCATATTTGTGGTTATATATCAAAATCTAAAACAAACCAGAGAACTGTATGCAGTAAATAAGCTCTCACTATGCCAATTTTACCCTCAAAGGGGAAAATTTAAAAGTGATTAGGAGGAAAAATAGAGAAATAAAAGAAAAGGAAGAGATTACAAAGAAGTCTGGAAGACACAGGAGGATCGTGCAAAGTTTGGGAAATTGGTGCTGGAGGAAAAGAGAGAAGGAAGGAATTCAAACAGGAATGGAACAGAACAAAAGCAACAAAAAACTAGAAACCATGTTTACATTCATATAAAAACAAGAACAAACAATGAGTAAGAAAAAAAGAGAGAAAGAAAATAAAGGGAAAAAAAACTGAAAACAAGCCAGAAGAAAAAATGTCCACTTCAAGGTGTGTCTCTGCGGCCACTGGTAGATAATGTAGGCAGGGTCCATGTCTCCATCAAAAAGTCTCAGTAAGCCAGCAGTACTTCCAAGTCAGATAGGGGATGATTCTAGTAGCCTGCATCCGTGTTGTCACTGAAGTTCAGGCGAGCCTCAGGGTGTGAGGCTGGAACCAGACCTGACCATCCCATGGCAGTCTCTGTGCCTGCTGCGGGTTTGAACTTGGCTGGGGGCTACTAGGTGGAGCTAGCAGCCACTCTGAATCCCAAACTGAATTGACCTCTTTCCAAGATGGCCTCCAGTCAATCACCTCTCTTGCAGGATGTCCAAAGGGGACAACTGTCTAGCTACTACAGTCCACTGCATCCACTGCAGTCAGGTGTGTCCACTGCTCAGCAACATTGGCGTGACTCTCTGTGGAGGCCTCTGGAGTTGCCAGCAGTCACTGTGTAACTGCAGTTTCAAGCCACGCCTCCCTTGCAGTGTCTGGGCTCAGGGAGGAGGTGCTGCCTGCCACTCTGCTCTCCCCGTGGGCCTCGATTTTCACTCCAGATCCTTCCTGGGAGCTGAAAACCCACTTCCCTCCTTCTCTTCCTCAATAATTATATTCCAGAATTTGGACACCAAATCTTGAAGAGGCTCTTTCTCTGCTGTTCACCACTCTGCCACCTTCCTGGTACTACAGGAAATGGTTCTTATTGCCAGGGTAGGAAATGATCAAGTTCTTTGTCCTTTTATGAGTTATTGAATACATAGTACTTCTTTGGAATATGCACCAGAAGGATATTTAGGAAAAAAATACATTTCCTCTGGGTGCCATCTTTTAACCCTTCTTTCCTGATTTACTACCCTCAAAAGCTATCTTTTGAAAATACAGTTTTAACATATCACTCTTATGCATGCAGACTCTGTGTCATAGAGAATAAAATTGAACTCATTGGCTGCATATATATATATATATATATATATATATATTCTTGATTGTTCCCTGGATACAGCATAATATCTCCAATATATTTGTTTTCAAATTTTTCTCTTAACCTATAGCATCTTTACTTTCCGTATTCAATTTGTGAGTACACACACACCTGGCCTTAACCTATGTTCTTTTCAGTCTCTTCCCATACTCCAGTTAAACAGAAATATCTACATCCTAATCAGTGTTTCAGAATGCATGCCTCTAGGTTAGCAATCTACTACAGTTGAGTAGAATATTAGGTGATTTGTCTTTATAGTCCCAGGACTTAGCATAGTGGCTGGAACACAGGAAAAAAATGTTTGTTAAGTGAAACTGGATTTTGCAGTCCCTTCTCTCTTCAGTTTTAATTAAGTCTGGAGGTTTTTCACAGAGAATCAAGTTTCTTTGTGAGCTCAAGGACTAGAAATCAGTCTCTTCTTTATATGCAATCTTTAACCCAGTGTTAACATTGGCACAGTTCCCATGGAAGTGATCTGTGTCTTAGATTGTGCAATATATTTCTTTCTACTTACCTATAACCATCACATGTGATTGTAAATAAGTACTGTCGTGTGTGTGTGTGTGTGTGTGTGTGTGTGTTTATGTATCTGCTTTGGGCAAGGCATGGTCCTCAATGATTAATCATTCTTTGTCATACTTGGATATCATAGTATCATTTGAGTATGGATTTTTGTTGAGGCAACTAAAAATAAATCTCAAACAGATTATTTTACCAAATTCACAATACTAGCTGGTAAAACAGACTTTGGTATCAATTTCTTAGACTAAACCTTGCTCATTTTCTCTTGCTGTATAAATGTTTCTCTTATTTTTAGTTACTATTTGAAGAGCATATGTTGTGGCCCAGTGTCCCAGGCAGTTTCTATACCTGGTATCTTTTTTTGTTTGTTTGTTTTGAAACAGGGTTTCCACTCTAATTCAGGTTGACCTTGATCTGGCAGAAACCCTCCAGCCTCAGGGTCCTGAGTGCTGGGATTACAGGCATCTGTTTGTTTTTATTGTTTAGCTGAAAATACAGATGCTCTTTCTGTTAAGTAATTTGCTTATATTGATAACAGCTAATAAATCATTACAATTCCATATGTATGACCTCAATATTTATTACATTTATTACTAATGCAGAAGAAGTCAGTAGAAGGAATAGGAGTGAATATGTGGTATATGACTGTTAGAACATTTATATGTACAAAACTCTACTGGCTCCGATGCGCTCTTGTCCTTAGAGTAGAACACTGATGGACATGAGGAGGAGGAAAATATAGACATGGAACTACTCTTTTAAGTCAAGGAGACAGAGGGATAGGAACAAATGCACAGCAGAGATCTAGTGCTTTATATTCACAAACATGTCACGGAGAGGATCCTTCTGCAAAAGGGGGACTTTATAAACTGAAATGAGCTGTGGCTTTTTGGGGGGTGCTGAGGGGTGAACTGCCTTGCTTTGGATCAATGTTCTGAGTTTTCAGGCTAGGTTTTTTTTTCTCTGTAACTTTTTAACTTGAAGATTTAAAAATAGGGACACAAAAGAGAGCTATTAATGACACTTCAGATTCATTGTTATTTTCTTCACCCAGTATCCCCAGTATAATCTTTGTTAGGGCACAGATTCTGCTGTTGGCTGAAAATATCTTTTTCTGAATATAAAAAGAGCAGAATGCAAAAGGCTCGGAAAGTATTTAAATATATCCCATATGGGGAAGTTCAACAGTTACCCATGAAGTTAGGCTCAGCGAAGTTGAATGCTTTTTTTTCAGTTATTCCAGAAAGTGAAAATAGGCTTTTCTTTTTTTTCTTTAATTAGAAAAAATCAGCAAATCTGGAAGATACATTAAATCAACACTAGATACACTACATATGTACATGTTTGTTTCTTGAATTCTTGCGTTAGATTCCAACATTAAAGAGATTTTGAGAGGTGAACCTCTTAAGGGGGTGAGGGTACCTGCTGGCAGGTTAAGGGTCAAATGCTGTAACTTTTATATGCAAATTGGAACTTCTGAGCTGAGTTCTCATTATAATTTGAAATAAATGCTTAAAAAGAAATTAAAATGTTTTAACAACAAAATACGATGATATTAATCCACAACTCATATGATAGGACACATTACAAAATCATCAGAGATTTCTCTAATTTCTCCCTATTTCCCCTATTGTTCTCTATTTTCCAATAATTGATTTTAATGTCAAATTAAAGATCAGCGCTTTGTTGGTCAGGATTTGAGGCTGCATGCTGCACTTGGGCTTGTTTTGAGCTAAGGTGTAAATTTGTGATTGGATTGAATGGTCATGTTTTTCTGATAGTCGTGGACTGCAAGTCAGATGCTTCACTTAGGAAAAGATTTATTTGAACTGTGGAGCAAGTAGACACTGATAAATATACTTATCTTCCTATGGGGAATAATTGCTAGGAGTGTGAGTTTCCACATGCAGCATGGGCCCAATTATTTGATTTATTTATATAATCAGGGAAGGTTCTTGATATATTCCAATTATAGACAGTATACGTAAACTACACTTTCAATTCCTTTTGTCTATGACAGCAGTGATATTTCAAGTAAATGTACTTGAAAACAGTTATCTTTTATATATTAGTTCACCTAGACTATGTATTAGTGTTAGTATTTAATGAAATTCAGGAATTAGTATAAAGATGTGGAACTCTCAAATCCTAAACAGGAATTTGGCACATTACTATTATTCTACAACAAACTTTCTCTTTCAAAATTTAGGTATATTTAGATAACACAATATGTTATTAGAACTCCATCTTTTACTGATGTGTGACTCTAGGAAAGTTATTCATGATGTTTGCATAACTGTCATTGAAAATTCAGACAATAGTTAACTGACTTAATTAATTATTAAATGCATTACTCTTAGAATAATTTTAGCTCATGGTAGATGCTATTGATGTATTTTTTATTCATCAAATTTCATATTTGAATACATATTTCTTATGTTTAGGTTTTTCTTGGAGGTTAAAATTGAAAATTATGATTAAAAACTTAAAATTAACATTTAAAATAATCACACATCATCATGTACAGAATAGGGACTTGTTCATTAATCTACTATTGTTATGTACTTAACTATCTGTGAATAAACATAGATTTATAGTTTTTGAACAAACCAATAAATTTAAAACAACAAAATATGTGGAGATTGGCACACATTCTATCTTTTAAATTAATTTTGTATAATCTTAGCAAGTGATCAACAAACCTAATAGAAACTTCAAATCTGTCAAATAAATCTCCAGAATTTTAAATAGAGGCAATAGCTCATTGAAAGTACATAGATTTTAATTTAAGGGAACTTCTAGTTTTGACTTACATTTTTGTTCTTTGAAGTTGTAGAAGTTGTAGAAGTTAATTTATTGTATTGTTTGATTGATTTTATTAGTGTATATTACTAATAAACAGTGATGAAGTTTATTTTGGGAAGTTTGTGTATGTATTTGATGTGTCTTGGTCAGTTTCAGTACTACTACCTCTCTCTCTTGCCCTGTTCTTCTTTGTCTCTGGTAGAGGTTATTTTAAACATGAAACCTTTCAGGAAGTTTACAATTGAGCCAAAATGGCAAATAAAGAAACAACAAAAACTTGGAATGTCCATGAAGAGACAGGAAATTGACATTTGTTGAATATAGAATATGTTGTATATCTTAATTATCACAAAACATTATGAAACAGATATTATTCTATAGATTATTTTGTATTGTATATACATCTTAAGCCTTAACAAAATGTGTTCCCAATTTTATACAATGCAGAAAGTGGTAGATTTGATTATTTCTCAAATTTGTTGTTTATTCATATTTTACTTTGCATGTTAAGGGAAAGAAGTAGACAAAAGTAGTCCAGTTAAATCTAGACATTGTCTAAGAAGTGACTGAGTAATTGCTAGAAAAGCAGGATGTCTAAAAACCCCAATTTAAATGGCAGTTTTTCACTAAATCATGTTAGCTACCACATTCAAGCAAGTTATACATTTGTTGTTCCTTCATATTTATGGTCTCTTTACAAGCATGGGTAGGAAGAATGGAAGTAAAAGTAAAATGGAAAGAATTTGTTATCCTGTAGAAAACAAAAAACTAACTTAGTCACTATCAAATATGGCCCTCATTCCTTATGCAGAACAGGATGTGGAAAATCAATTAATTAACTGCAACAGAAAAAAAAATAATTCAAAGTAGGAATTAAAAAGATGTGTACCGGTACAGTAATTTCCATAATGTAGAATGAAGCAGTTGACCAGCATTTTCCGTTACAGTTCTTAAAAGACATTGTACTTGTTAAATAGCCAGTACTGGAAATGGAATGGAGGTACGGAGTGGGAGAATGCATTTTCCATACATCGTGTCTCAAATGGAGCATTATATTGCATGCAATGTAGCAGATATGGGCTAATTTCCAATATGTATGTGGAATTCAATAACAAATACACAAAACTGTTTAAAAAATAAGCAAAATGTCTGAATAGACATTTCTAAAAACACAAAATTGCCCTAAGGTGTATGAACAAAGGTCCTCAGCCATCAATGAGCACCTGGGTAAAGTGAATCAAAACAAGAATGTGAAGACCTCCTACCTATTAGAAATGTTAGTATCAAAAAGCAAAAAGATTACAAGCATTAACAAGGATGTAGAGATAGGGGAACACTTGTATACTGCTGGTAAGATCATAAACTCATACAATCATTATGGAAAACCGTATGGAGTTTCCTAAAAAATTTAAAAATAGAACAACCATATGATCCATAAATCCCACTCCTGGGTATATTTATCCAAAGAAACTGAAGTCAGTATTTTAAAGAGGTAGCTGCATTCCTATGTTCATTGCACCTCATATTAATTGCATCATTATTTACAATAGTTAAGATATGAAAGCAATCCATGCGTGTATTGATGGAATATTCTTAAACAAAATCAATCCATACAAATATCTGTAAATGTGCATGGTTAGTGAAATATTATTCATAGTGGAGCAGTATTCAATACTTAAAAAGAAAAAAATACTTTCGTTTACAACAACACAGGTAAACTTTGGCAACATTATTTTAAATGCAGTAAGACGGGCATAGAAAGACAAGTGGTGCATGATTTCACTGATGTGTAAAAATGTCAAAATCATAGAAGTAGAGTGAAATAGTTACCAGAGACCGAGGAAAAGGGGAATCGGTGATGGTGATCAAAGAACATTTTAGTTAGGAGGAATAACTTCAAGACTTCTACTGTATATTAGCGTGACTTCAGTTAATAATAACAATGTTTATTACATGTTTAAAAAGCTTTGGGAGTGGATTTCAAGTGTTTCCACTTTAAAAAGTGAAGTAAGACACAAGTTAAATAGCTCGATTTAACCATCCTACAATGTATGTGTGTGTATTTAATGTTGTATATCATAAATACATAAGAAGTTTACTTGTCAATTAAAAAAAGAAAACAAACCAATTGAAATCATTAGAGGAAATTTATATAATTATCAGTGCCACTGATTTGATATCCTTTGCCATGGCTGTTTGAGGCACCTGCAGTAATAGCCCGCCTGTTAAATTATGACCGAAAGGAACAAAGAGTCAGCGCTTGTTACAGGCTGTGTGTGGAGCACCTTTTCCTTGATACTTCTTGACAGGAGGTATGTTGTAACTTCTCTATAAAAGAATAAGTAAAGAATCTGAATCTACTTACTCAAAAATTTTGAGACATTCTGGTTTCAGAAAGTAATCCTAATGCAGAATTTTTATAATTTGAGAACAATAATTGTAGCCTATGTACTTACCTTTTTCAAGCTACTGAGTTAGTGGAAGATAGCATGAAAACCTTCCATCTGGCCAATGAACCTCAGATTTGAGAGGAGAATTACAGTATCACGATTAGTAATTGATATTCCACAAAAGTATCTATTCACAGCATTTCTGTGCAAAGGAAATATCAAGATATATTTCATCATCTTTCAGGATAAATAAATGGATGAACATAATGGAATTAATGACAATGTGTAATATAAAAAATAAATGTAGCACTCAAAATATAAGGAGCACAGAAACTTTTAAATAGAATTTTTTACATTCTGCATTATGTTTCTCAGATTGCTTTGATTCGTATATGCTTAATTAAGCTAAAGAAAACTTTGAAAGAGATAAAAATAAGAGGCAACATTACAAATTAAAACTAAAAAAGGCTGATCAGAAAGAGTGAAGAAAGAAGACAGCACATATGAATCTGTAATAGAATTAATATGGCATTACTTAAAATCAAGCATTGGCATCGAAGAAAATAAAATTCAAAAGCTAATCAATAGGAAAGTGACAAGCACAAAGAAAGGGTAAGTGTCACAGTAAATAATGTTTAACAACATCCAATAAAAAGCCAAATACCCTTAATGATGTACCTAAGGAAGACAGTAGAACAAAAGGAGTTAAGGCCATGATGAGTTACACACATTCATGACTTACGGAATGATAAAATTACACACGAGTAGGTTGATGGTGAAAAGAGATGAAAAAGTGAAAAATATTGCAATAAACCTAGTGATATAGTTTAATTTCAAAAATAAATTAGAATTTCTTCAAATATCTAAAACGTAACTGGAAACGCTATTAAAAGGAAGAAGAAAGAAATCTTTGTAGCTGGCACAAAATAATAAATTAAAGTTTAGTGTATTTTGGTAAAATAAAAAGCACACTTTGTAAATATTTTATTTATTGAAGTCAATTATGTGTGACCCCAGGCATGAAAAGATTTTGTCTATGAAATTTGAGGAACACTCCATTTAAGGAAGAGCGAATTGTATAAAAGACACAGAATGAAATATGAAAGAAATAGAAATAGTTATCTAAGTAATTTATCAAAATGTTTACAAAACAATTAAAGTGTCAACAACTTTCTGCAAATGAAGGTGCATAATAAAATAATTTAACAATGAATGAAAGAAAAAATATGGGCTAAATCAGCTAAAAGCATAAGATTGTAATAAAAAAATAAGTAAAATTCTTTACTTGAGCTCACACACATTAAAGTTGAAAAGGGCTTTCTTAACCATTCATATTAGTGATGATAGAGAAATGTTGTGTGATGATTTTCTTTAGAATTACAAATCTTCACTACTAGAATTTAAAATAGGGTATATGCTTTCCAAATGACTAGTTTAAGGACAAGAAAGAAACCAGAATTTTTGTAGCAAATATAGAAAACACGGGGAAAAATGAAGCCAAAAATGTGAAAATATAAAATTAGATAGCCAGTAAAATAGCATGATAAAAATAAAACCAAGTATATTCTTTCTAACAATATAAAAATGAATTTTATTCTTCTACTAAAAGAGCAAGAAAATTAGGTCACAAATACAACCCAACTCTGCTAATTACACAGAAGTTACTTAAAATAAACTTATTTAGAAGTGGAAACTGAAAGTATGAACAACAATATAGGGGAAAGAAAGGGATTGGAAAATTTAATACTAGAGCAGGGTTCCAGGGCAAAAGCCTTACAGTGCAAAGTAATACTTAACACAAAACCATCAAAGGCACAAAATTTTACTTATCTTGAAAGTACTCATTTTGAAGGAACAATTTTACTTCCAGGAATTCACATTAAAAGAAATTCTGAGAGATGGTCACGTATGTCCTTAACACCCTTTACAATAGTATAAATGTGTCGTTATCTTAAGTTTCTAACAACGAAGATTCAGGTATGCAAATTCTACAGCACCAGTATCTTCTCTTTTGTTAATTAAAATCTGCAAAAGGCTTTGGTTTAGTGATGCTTTAGAATATTTAATGTCTATTGCCACTTTATGCACGAAACCATACACATATATACGATCTAGCACAAGAAATGTAGCAATGTGTACTGAAAATTAGACGGGCAGGATATGCTCTAAGATGCTAATAGTGCCTTTTAAATTATTATTATATGTTGTGATACATATAATTTACCTTCATCTTCTAATATTGCTGCATGTGCATAGCTTTGTAAAATAAAGGGTGTGTCATTCAGAGTTTAGAGGACAGAAATGCAGTCAAAGGAATTTATATAGAAATTTCCCCTGCCTAATTAGCGTCCAGGGATTAGTCTGCTTTATTTTAAAAAAATTTTTTTTATATTGGGGATAGAACTCATGACCTTGTGCTTGCCTGTCAGTTGCTTATCCTGCTGAGCTAAATCCCTGGCCCTGATAAAGCCTGCTTTAAAGCAAAGCTTGGTGCAGGAATTCAAATAATATGAGAAAGATCTCATTTTTCTACATACTTTACTCTTTGTTGTGCTTTGTTGATTTTATTTATTTTGCATATGAGAACTTCTAGTTCCTGTCTTGTGATCAGGCCAGAAATGAGAAAAGACAAAAGAATTTCTTTCAAGTCGTGTCTACGTAAATTCTAGGAAACTCCTTTCTCAACCACTAGCTGCTATTCTCAAACCCATAAAAAAGTTTTAGGGACCATACATTGAGCTCATCGGTCAAATTGGGATAATATCCTTTGCCCCCGTAGCTGAGACTCGAGCCTCATCTGAAACTCATGCATGGGAAAAATTGCTTTCTCCAACCCAAATTAGGGAGAGATAAAAGTGGAAAACAACGCTAGTGAGACGAAATACCATGGATATATTACAAAGGTGAATTTAATATTTTCTCTTGAACTTTTAAAAATTATTGCATTTTAACCATTATGTTGCTTTGGTAGTTATTTAAAAAGCAACAAATATCTTAATTATTTTCAAATTTCTTGTCTCATCTATTCTTAGAACTATATCATGAGACAATTTAAAAGAAACATCTTATTTACCAGTTATATTTATTTCAATAATATCTATAGTTGCAAATTTAGAGTATTTAAGTGTCAAATGATTAAATTAAAATGGAATCAATTTAAACAAGGCATTCAATGAAATAATGTGCAATAACATAAATAATAGTAAAAACTAGTAACTGTGAAGAGTATTTGTAAGATAGTACAATACTAATTGTACTATAGAATGAAAATACAGGCAAACTACTGTTCTGAGTTTGGGAAAATTTTGGGATAACTGTTGTAAATATATATTTAAAGGCAATAATCATTGTTAGGGATATTATTTTTTTCCATTTAAAATGATTTGAATATTGTAAAATTTTAACCATGAAAAGTAAAAATGTTCTTTCTGGAGTTGGAAAATTATATTAGCCTCAGGCTCTGTGCATGTGTGTTTAGAATGTTGATGTAACCAGCTCTTTCCAGCATCGGAGAGTCAGCCCCGTAGTAACGAAACATCAGAATTTTGTGCTCTTTTTAATGGCCGGACTGTTTGCTGTGTTCTCTAAAGTTACAAAATCCTTAAAGAAATAAATTTTAGATTTTACAAATTCAGCATGTGTGTCTTCAGTATTAAAATTATTGGCAGAAAATTATTTAATTAGCTGTTGTGTTGTTCCTTTTCTATTAACCAGAAGGGCTGATACCTTGGAAACGGCCTACAGTTTATGCAAAGTGCAGATCCCCTCCCCTGTTTACTGCTCCAGAATCCATGAGAAAGTTTTTGAATTTGTTTGCATTTAGATCCCACATCTCCAGCACAGATGCATTTTCCCAACTCAATGGGGATTGTGTTCATTAACTAAGTACTTCAGCTCTCCGCGTGCAAGAGCCGCAGTGCCTACCTTGAAATATTAGCTGCTTTAGAGGGCACGCAAAAGCGAATGCCACACACATTTATTGGTATTTGCCACTTCTTACCCTTTTCATTAAACTGTACAGGATGACTTGAGCCCTTGCCCTTCGGACAATGGAGAAAAGGCTGAGGAAGGAGATCATTTCTGGGAATACACATAGTTCCCAGCTGGGAGGAACTGACAAGGAGGATGGAAGTTCATTGCAGGAAAACACTCCAAATGAGTCCTTACCACCGAAGATGTCCCTGAAGGTTCTATAGGAAATGGAAATAAAAGTGACAGAAAGAGCAATGGTGTTAATATGCCTCTGAAGTACAGGCCACATGCATTTCGTAATGTGTGCAGAATGGATACTCTCTTGCAATGCCTAGCCCTCTGGTGACATTCAATAAGTGCTTATTAATGGCAAGGATAATATGATTATTTTCCCCTTATGCCTTTTCAAGAGCGCTCTGAAGTGAGAAAAGTCCATAATCGCTGAATACCTCCAGGTGATTACGTTAAGTAGCATCACCTGAATGAAGGTAAGACATGCTGGCAACACTGAGTCACGGGAGGTTAGCGTTTGTGCTTAGCATTTTGTCCCACGATTCCGACTTCAGTGAGGCCTCGCGTCACACAGGCACCTAGAGAGCTAGGCACTGGAGGAATAGCAGTAAGTAATTAAAATCTTGTTTGCTGCCCTAGGCTTGTTTTGAGTTCATTGTTCAGCAGATGAGCTAGTTCAGGATTTCACTTTCAGCAGCTCATTTGATTGAACTTGGGACCAATAAAAGTGAGCCCAGATAATACTGTAGGAAACAGCTACGATTCAAGAATATATAAAGCTGGGATCAGTGGACAATAATCCACAAAGTGACAAATTTCAGATTGCTTTGTTGGCACAGTTTCATGTCATAGAAAGATAAGAAGACCTAATTTCCTTCACCTTTTAATTCTCTGGGCTTATCAATAAAATTTTCTCCAAGTTCTGGGGCACCAGTAAGGCTCACTGGCCTCTAGGCCTCCCTTTCTAACAAGGTGTTGAAAAGTTACCCTTAGATGAATCCTTTGACAACTTTTTAAATTTTCTTTGGTACCTGATAATGATGAGTTCCTAATTTTCACATGTGTTTTTATTTAAAAACATGAATAAGTATATAGTGTTGGAGAAAGTGATTAACAAAATATGTAGCATTTAAAATTATATATTTTTAAGGAAAGTTCAGATGACTGATTTCACTTAAAAATTTGGTGAATAAGGCAACATGGAAGAAAAATATATCAAAGAGAAGGTGTCAGATATTCTTGATTTCTTATTATCAGGTGTTTTTGACAGGTGATAACTATGCTAGACACATTTTTCAGTATAATGATTGACTTAGTTTCTTGGTTTCTTATATTAATCTGTACTTAAGTAAGACACAATTTTATTTATATATAAAGAGAGCTGTAGTTGTCAGCTTCTAAGATGACACAGGTAAGGCTCTACCTCCTCGGATCCAGATCTTGGTATGCTGCCCACAGTGAATAAAGCTGGAAGGCATGCCGAAAAAAATAACTGCGACTTCTGAATTAAATTACAAGGAAACATTGAAGCTTCTGCTTTGTTCTCTCTTTCCACTCAGCGCTGTGCTGCTAGTAAAACCAAGCAGTTCGATGAAGAGGTTCATATTGAAAAAGATGGATGCATCCTGGTAATACGCAGAGGTGAGCAAGTGATCACTTTGGAAATGAATTCTTCAGTCTGTTCCATCCGCAGGTAACCACTGCATCAGGCAACATCTGCAATGCAATCCTATGCAGGATTTTGAGAAAAACTATTCAGTTGCATTACTGTGAAATTCTTGCTGTAAAAATGAAGTAATAAGTATTATTTTAAATCACTTATTTCTTGATCACACAGCAATAGATAACAAATACAGGTGCTAATAGGAGGTATAGCATTGTTTATTGAGAATATTTTAGTCATAGTCACTTTGAAAATACTTACATGGCTCCCAGCATTACTTTTATTATGTTTTGTACATTTTCTTTGATACTATCATTTATGCTGTTCTTTTCCCTGCAGTTCTTTTTATCCCTATTTTTCTTAGCTTACTAAAATTAAAAATTCTCCTATAGGAAAGCATCTACTCCAGTCAGAAGCAAGCTCATTCTTCTGAACTTCTACAATATTTTATTTTTGTCTTTCTAATACTACTTCACATATTGTAGTATTATCTCCTCTCATCTTGTCAAGTTAAATAACCTTGGCATGGGTGGACTGTATCTTTACGGTCTTCTATGCAACATGGTTATTCAGACTGAGAGATATAGGGGAAGGAAACTCCCAACCTACTAGATATCTGGTAGGAGTTCATGTTTTCTAAAATCGAAGAATGAATTTTAGCAATAATGGAGGTTAAGAGGAGAATATATCTATTGAGAGAAAGCTTCTGTATGAGAGAGACAGAAGGGGTCCTGAGTGGGTTGCTGAGGACCTGGCCTTTTTTAGGGATTTTTGTAGAGCTAAATCCCAAGGTGATGCAGGTCCAAGGTGAGGAAAACATGGACATGAGACGGGCATGAGGTGGGACAGAACCATGATCAACCAATAAGATCACGAGTGTAATTGCTCAGTAAAATTGATTACATCGGAGTCACATAGTGAAGCCAGTCGTAGCACAGCGGGCATGGAAACCGAACAGGGGCTCCTCCTGTGGGGGTTGGGTTAGTGACTCCTGTTGGCTTCCTCAAGGTGATGGATACTTGTTTAGAATATCAGTCCTGATATTTGTCCTGAGGGTGTGGGTGTAGTTGTTTTATCTTTTGTCTTGAGATAAGGCACATAGCAGAGGTGTCTGTCTCTGACAGGTATAAGTTATCTGGTCTGTAAGCACTCCCTCCTTCAAGGGCCTTCCCCTGTCTGTTTGTAATATTTCTGCTGCCTATAACACTCTAAGATTAAAAAAAGTATTATCTGGAATGCAAACAGAGCAACTTGAACAAAATTCAAAGCGTTACCAGTTCAAAGTGCAAGATCCTTCAATTCTGAAATAAATGTAGGAACAACAAGGTCTTAGATGTTATCAAGAAGCTCTAATCATAATTGGAGAAATGTAACTGACACAGTGCCATTATTATACCTGCCCAAAATAAACATAGATTTATGCCAGTTTTATTCTCCATTCATGTAGTGTATAATATTATCCAATATGTCAAGCTGTGACTTAAGTGTTTTATATTATTTAACCCTTTCAGAAATTTTAAGGGGCATCAGTGCTTATGGTAAAAAACAAAAACAACCCCAACTTTCAAGGAAGTAGGGAAGCTTGTTGAGGCTAGAAGTTGGTAAGTTGCTTTTTAGGTTAGTAATCATTGTGCTTAGCCCACAGCAACTGACTGACCAGTATAACATATTTTGTTGTTCATAAATAGTAGTTGAATATGTGAGAATATTGAATAGATACAAGAAGTATGACTTACTTGAATACTTTTAGGGTTTTTTTTTTGAGAATTATTTACATTTTTTTTACTTACTCCCATTAATTAAGAAACAGCAAACAGAAAGTCAAGGATATAGGTTTCCCTTACTTCTCTTGAGGTAAAACACTCTTCCAAGTTTAGAACAGCTAGATAAAGAATATTAGGGAACAATGCCTGTCTTTGGTTGTGTAAGCAACAGGTTTTGTATTGCAAAACATAAAATTCTACCAGGCACCCCACGGTCAGAAATTGTCCAAAAGAATGTGGCATAGTACCCAATGAATGATACATGTGACACAATTATTTTGGTGATTCATCTGGAAAATAGGGATAATGCCAATCCTGCATGGTTTATTAATGAAGATTAGTTGACTGACCTTTTAAAAACTTCTCACACAGTACTAGGCTCACCTGATAAATGTTGATTCTCTTACTTTTACACTCCCCAGAACAATAGTCAAGATCAGATAGATTATTCTTTCGTAAACCCCCGAAGTCCTAGGGATTTAAAAGCAGTATTTATCTCTGTAGTACACAAAGTCTTCTACAGGTCTGGGTGACTAAGCCAGCTGTTGTCAATGTGATTATTTTGCATCACCCTTCTATATAAATATCTGTGTTCAAGATTGCTGAAGTAAAGGAGGAAAAGTCCAGCAGCTGCATGTTTGTACCCTGAGCAGCACTTGTCACTCCAGTAGGCAAACCAAGACATATGACCGTGCTTAACTTGGTAAGGATGGAGGAAGTGCAATACTTCACCTACCATGAAAACATAGATCCGAGAATAACAGTCAGCAAGCTAATCACTAGCACATCCTTACTGTTTGAGTTGTAGCCTTTACAACAAGATTACAAGCTATAAAATTGACTCATGGTCACAATGATTAGTGCCACTTTCAAATCTTTTTAAAAATATTCACAGTAAAGGTGCTTAGTAAGTGTATATAGTTAATTAAAATTAATCATTTTCTAAAATTTTTATTGCTTTATGAATGAAAACACAACTGTGGCATGTGTGTGTGTGTGTGAGTTCAATAATACCCTCTTATGCTATAAACAAAGATGCCAAATGATATGGGTGACCTTCAGAATCTCTGCTTCCAAAACTTTTCAAAGTCATGGGTAGGGATTTTTTTCCTAAGTAATGATAAAGTTGTACGCGAGTTACTTATACTCTGGAGTAAATATCACCCACTTCTTCGCTGCTGTGGAGTAGGACTACCAGGAGAAGAAAAGTAGCATAGCATGTGATTCTCTTAAAAATTAAAAATGGAAACATGATCTTCTCTATAGCATAACTGTCAAACGTAAATTGGCTTTAGTATAGCTCCAAACAAATGAGAAATTGAAAAACAACAGTCTATCAACTTAATTTCTCAGCAAAACTTGCGTTCATTATCTAACTCTGTATTAGTAGATGTACCTCTTAAAAAAGTTTTCATGGGATCTTAGTGTCTTCATTTACCTTTCTAAGCCATGTGCTAGAAGACATGCTAGGAAAAGAAAATCAGGTAAGCAACAGCCATATCCCCAGCTAGCGCTATTGTCTCATTTCAGCTCTTAGAAAGCCATGTCATCTTTCATCTTTCATATTGCTTTAATATTTCAATGATAATGTGTCATAAAAACAAATTTAAATGTATGAAGTGGATTCTTCTATATTTTAATAAAATATTGAATTTTATGGAGATCAATTTCTTCTCTAAGACAAATATCTTTTATAAGATCCCAGAAATATTCTTGCATTTACAAATGATGGTATAATACAATAATTCATGACTTTGTGACATAAATGTAACTATATCAAATAGATACTTTATTAAAAACATTATAAACTATAGCTATAGAAGAGATCATTGTAATGTATATATATTGTGCATGAATTACTAGCTTCTAAATGATATGTAGTCATTAGGAGCCAATGTGAAAATGACAAATTAAACTCTACTAATAGGTATTAAAGGCAATGCATTGTGAGTTACTGATGCTAATTTTAAAATGTTGTGGCTTTGGAACAGATTTTTTAAAAGAGTATTTTCAACACCCTGGAGTAAAGTTTCTGTGGGGTTACTTGACAGATGTCCTGTGAGTTCCTTCAAAGCAGGGGATACAAGGATAGTGCTCCAAACAAGAAAGTGTGAGCAGAATGGCTTTGGGCATGTGGGTGGGGAGGCTGGCACATTCTCATTTCAATTAAATCCAGTTCTAAATTGTGAATTTGCACAGAGCTGAAAAAAGACAGCCATGTGGAAGTTTGTTTTCATTCTTAAAGTGAATTCTGTTCTGCCCTTGATACACTCACATAGTGCTCAGTGCTGCTAATGTGGAATCTTCCTGTAATGTGAGAGGTTGGGGCACATATGTTGCTAGAAACATGTTTCCCTCTCAGAAACTGAGGTATGGAGTAGCTACAACCAGTTTGCTTTCAACAGGATTGGATTGGTTTTTTTTTTTTTTTTTAAAGCCAAGAGTTTTCTCAAAATGCATAGGAATTAAACATAAGTGACTTTGGCTGTTGCTTTTGAGTCCACACAAGATGGAGTAAGCACATTGCATGAGAACTCTCCCACTAATCACAGCTGAAATGCTGAGCAGAACACATAGAGCAACTATCTGAACACTAAAATATGGAGAAAAGATAACTTGGTTAGAGAAGGCTCAGTGAAGAGTGGTCTGGGGAATATCTGAGATATATTCTGTCCTTGTCTTAGAATAGTGTACAATTCAGAAATGTCAATAGCATAGACAAAATAAGTTAATTAAATAAACATTAAAATAATAATTCCACTCTCTCTAGCTAAAGGACCAAATGCAGTAGTTCTAAAGTATGAAGCCCTTTGACCATAGAGCCATTTCAAAAAAAAGTGGTGAGGAATTTCTTATAAAGCTGTATACACATGCACAACATAATTCATGCTTTCTTTTCTGCATATTTACATGGGTGCAATGAGCACTTATGTTCACATACAAAATAAACGAACACCGTGACTATTCCTAGTGGCTATATTTTTAATCAGACAAAACTACTAACAGTCTACAGCTTAAAATATAATGAGTTTGTGATGCTATTTTTAGGTCATGTTGTGAGCTTTACTTTTTCACAGATCATAGGTTATAATCATTAAAAACACAGATTTTTGAGGACATAATTTTTGTTATGATACATTAATATTAATCGAAGGTCTGTGTTCAAACCCTTCTGTTAAATCCAAAGAAAGAAAATACTGCAAGTAAAAATTTAATTTAAGTTAGAATCTGCCTATTGGTTTAATTTTATCACTGTTTTCAGGACTTTTCTTTGGTAGTGTGATATGAAACTGTTCTCCTATAAAAATCTTTTTATTTTCATATTCCTCTTCTTTTTATGAGGTACTGGTAGTTAAATTCTGGGAGAACTGACTTATTTCCCGTCTCAGTCAGGACTTAATATACAAACAAATTTAATACAAGATGTACAAATATATAAGAGTTTATAAGATTGGCTCACGCAGGCTGCCCACAGAGTCAGGCGAGGGAGTTGCAGAAGGGCTGTCTGTCTTCGTGCAGGAGAGAAGAAGGATCCAGTGGAAGGCCTGGAGCTCACGGCAGCGTCCTGTGGAGCCCATATCAGGAGGCAGAAGAATCTGCACTGGAATCTAGGACATGCGTCCAAGACGGAGATGAAAGCAGAAGGGAACATTCCTTCTCCGTTTCCCTTTTGTACCATTCAGGCAGCAAGCCCATTGGTTACCGTCACTCACACCCAGTAAATCCCGAGAATCTTCAGTGAGTCCCCTCAGCCACACCCAGAACTATGCTGATCCAGTTTGGTTGGCCATTTCTTACTCAACTTGATAGATCAGTTTACTACACACATCCCCAACTTTGTGTTTATTTTGAGACACATTCTCACTAAGTTTCCCAGATTAGCCTTAACCTTGTAATCTCCCTGCCTCATCCTCGCAAGTAGCTGGGATTACAGGCATGTGCCAGTATAAGTGATTCCATATCACTTTTTAATGGAGTTCCAGAAACACATCAATTTGAAAGAATTATTTGCAATAATAGATTGTTTATATTAGCTTGAATAGTAGTCAGTTTATCAAAGGTCTGGCAAAAATATGGCTAGAAATTATTCTGAGTAACATGGTCATGAAAAAGTCTCCCCTTAGGAAGTATCATTTATGAGCCCTGTGAAGGTTTATAAAGGAATCTTATCTCTTGAGTAATCCTGATGTGCTAGATTTGAACTGGTAAGATTTTGTGGTTACAGTAGTCAAAGGATCAGACCAGGTCTGGCAAGCATACAGTAATATGCAGCATAACATCTCAGTGAGAAAGGCTTTGTATACCATATATAGCAAAGGTTATCCTACAAGATCATATCCCCAGAGCAGGGAGGGTGAATCTTTCAGAGACTGAGTTCACAACCTGCAACCCAAAGCCCACTTACTTACTGCAAAACACCAACACTGCAATTAAAGCTAAATACTGAGGTTTCAGTTTAGAAAAAAACAACCCATACATTAAGGGCCATGTTGAAATCTCTTACTGGTGCTGTCTGGGGTGGTCCCCCATGTCTGAGTGACTCGTGATTGTGCTGTTGTGTCTCTCAAGGATTTTATATCTGGAACTGAAAAATTATCACCTGAAAAGTTACTAGTCTTATGCAAGTGTTTACATTTATATTATTTAGCCTATATTAGTATTTAGGAAAGAACCTGCAACAGTGTAACTAAATATTCAAATACAACTTTAAACTATTTTTATTTACTGCTAAAGCAGTGAGATCTGAACAGAATAAGGATTATATTAACAAAAAATGATATGACTTCAATGTGAAAAGTACTGGTGATAACACTGTAATAAACCAGATGAAGGAAAAGGATTTGAAATTCCTGCCACTTCCATGCAAGTGTATCTGCCGAGGCTGCTGAAGGGGGACCCTAGGACATACGTCCATACTCCACTAATGCAGTGGTTTGGTTTTCAACTTTAAAATACAGATCTAAGGTAGAGATTAGTATCAACTTTTCAGCCAAAGTCAGATAAATCAAGAATATGAATACAAGATCAGGGGTTTTAAAAAGAAAGGCTTAGATTGGATAGTTTCTACATTTTTCTTGAAATCTTATCTTGGAACTAAAAATTAAATACACTTGCATTATATTAAAACGTATTTTTATGTCCTGAAAATTGTCAGTGTCCAAAAAAGGCTCAGAATTCTTTGGTTTTACTTCCATGGAGAATTTGTTGTAGTAAGTTAATAAAGGTCTTTTTTGGCCAAGGGAGTAGATAGCATTTAGAATCCGTGGGCTTGTTTGAGAGAGATAGTGTCCACTGGTTCTTCTGTTGGACTACTGGAAAAGAATTGGCAAAAGCAACTAAAGATACTCTTGAATTAACTGTAAAATAAACTAGGAAAGGTATGAAGAGATCTTGGAGACCTCAACAGCTGGGTGAGGTAAAAACTGACTTCCTTTTATAATGACTTTTTTTTTATAATGACTTTTGTAAAATCTTATTTTTCATTCTGCATCATTACATAAACTAGAGCCAAATCTACAGAAATAGTTACACAATTCAGTTAAGAAGCTGAGTTTTCTGATGTTTAATCTGGGGCTATTTACACACAAATAGGCTACTTACAGGATTATTTTTCAGGTACTTACAGCTCATCTTGTGTATTTTATAAACAGTGTTTATGTTGTATTTTCTTATAATACACTCTTTGGGCTTATCAGTTCTTTATCAAAATAAATCAAATGCCTCTCCCTCATCTCACTCAAAACAAGCTGAGACAAAACCTGGCCTTACATTCTTTGCTATTCCTAACACATTTCCCACCAGGCTCCTTAACATTTGTTCACTTTGTTCTATTTTTGTAATTAAAATTTTTTTTTATTTTAAAGAGAATGAAACAAAAGAGGGTAGAACAAAGCAGATCAGAACAGAACAACATAAGCAACACAGCACTTTACAATAAGATAACCGGACATTAACAGTAGCTATCAAAATATCTCTTTCTCTGCTGTAGTTGAGCATAGTTTCAAATACAATAATATCAAACATACCAAAATAGTATAAAACCATTCAAAAGCATGAAAGAATTACAGGACACTCTGAACCGAATAACAGAGAATGATCAATGGCTACTATAATGTCTCATTTTCAATAAAAAAGTTGTTTATACTATCACATATATTAACATCCCAATAAGACACAACATGATAGAACTGATAGTAATAACAGAGTGGAAGCATGGTAGGACTTCTAAGGAGGACGATATTAAATCAGCAATGGCTGCCATAATGTTTTGTTTTCTTCAAAACTGCTGCTCATACAATCATCATGCATAATAAAGTAAAATAAAACAGAATAAAACCATTCCAACTGATGAATGAAAACATTGAAAGGCTTCAAAGCAGTGATATGGGAAATCATGATTACCATAAAATCTTATATACTCTTACCAACTCTCATACTAGGGAGACTATATGGTATTTACACATGTGAGTTTGGTTTATTTCACTTATGAGTATGGTCTCAAGTCGTGTCCATTTATTTATAAGTATCTCAATGTGACCATTCTTTATAGCTGAGTAGTACTCCATTGTATAAAAATGTCACAACTTTTTTATCCATTCCTCAGTTGATGGGCACTTAGGTTGTTTCCAAGATCTGGCTATTACAAATTGTGCTGCTATAAACATGGGTGCACATATATCACTGTGGTATGATGTTTTCAGTTCTTCTGGGAATATGCCTAGAAGTGGAATAGCTGG
>PVJX010029479.1:0-22883 GCA_004027295.1 Dolichotis patagonum
GAGGCCACAGTAAATCAATTGCTTGCAGTCATATCAAAAGCCTATCAGTGAGTGGTAGGTGACAATTAAGCTACAGCTGGCAGCAGGCTTTGCAGTGGAGGTGATAGTCCTTTACATTTACTGGTGCATCTGGTAGCAAGCTGTATGTCAGAATCTGACACTATTTTAGTCCATATGTGGCCTGCCCATTATTTTATTCATCATTTCAACCCATACATTTTTCCCATACCAGGCACTTGTCATAGTCATATTTTGGTAACTCTAAGTCAACCCTATTCAAAAATACGTAACAGAAATGCCACTGGAGAGACTCTGTAAAAGGAGAACAATGCTGACACAGCAGAAGCCTAAGACTGCCAACAAAAGAATAACGCATTTGAAAGACAGTAACAAGAGTCCTACTTAAATCATTGGCTCAGTGCACGAGGTGATTCGTAATCTCCAAGCACACATAGTAGAATATGTACTGAATAGCTATCAAACAAAGTCACAACATCTTCAGAACTGCCTCTCCACATGGAGACCAAGCCCCTGCACAAGAGCAGCCTGTGGAGTTCCTGCAAAGAAAAACACATGAACACCAAGAACAGAAGCCATTAGTGAAGGTCTCCACTTTACTGAAAGTCTCTGCACTGCCAGTGTCATTGGCAACGGTGAACCACATCATTGGCTAAGACTTTATTATTAACGAAAAGTTGATCCTGCCTGATGCTAAGGATACTTGTTTTCAATGCAGGGGAGGCTGATTTCATAAGGTGGCATGTGTTACTCTTTGACTAGCATCATAACTGGACAACTGATGATGTAGAACAAGATATTGAGGCCCGATTGTTAAAAAGGATTAATGGGCCACTATAGTACTGAGTGTAGGCCTTGAGTCAACCAATGTTGGTACCAAGCCAACAGTGCTTATTGGGGTCTGTACGTAAATCTGCGATCTCCCAAACAAGTGCATGGCGAAGACCCAAGTGAATGAGACAAGTGGTATGATCATTACAGCTCCAGGAGGACCAAAATCCTCTGCAGAGTTCATAAGTCCTGCAGCTGAGAGTGACTGTCTCTGGGTGGCCAGTATTTGTTCAAAACAAGGAAGGGATTGAATTGGAAAATGCAAGATATCTGAGCCGGATTTTGCAAGGAGTTCAAGGGTCCCTCCAGGCAACAGATGATACTAATTAAGGAGAACTAGCCTAGGAGAAAGTCTCCAGGTGTCCTCAGCTATGGCCTATCTTGACCCGCTAGGTGTCTCCTCATTCTCAGTTCACACATGCTCAGGCCATGCCTTAGCCCTGCACATGTGTTCAGCTTCAGTGGCTCCAAAAAGCGCTTGTTTTTGTATGACATGTATTTCAGATGGACGCATATATGAGGATATATTAGATGTACGTTTGTTCCTAATCAATGACACAGCCATAGAACTGTTTAAGTCTTTGAATGCTTACCTGTCAGGGAAACTGAAGTAGTCATTTTGCATGGGTAGATGCACAGAAGGAGTGGCTGCCATGAATGGATGATTTCCTGGTTCCATTACTCAGGTCAAAGAGATGTGTTCTGAATGCAAGTCTACCAACTGTGTCATCCATACAGAAATGCTGGCTAGCCCACAAATGTCAAAAGAACTTAACTATATTTTGCAGGATATGATTAAAATCAATCACATTGAAGTACCTGACCCTTTACTCAAGTCTGGCTGTGCAGCTCTCTGAGGAGATGGATGCAGAATACACATTTCTTCTCCTATACATGCATGTGAGATGGTTCTCTAAACGTAGATCACTTGCCAGAGTTCTTGACTTAGGGTACCTGCTCTAGGGATTGCTTTTGGAAAAAGTTACCACTGGCATCACATTTCAGGAACATAGAACGTGTCATAATACTTGCCTTCTCCTGTGACATAGTCACACTGCTGGGCAAACAGGAGCTGTCACTTTGGAGGAGAACAACATCTGTGTTCAATTAAGCAGATAAGGTGGCTGCAATCAAAGCTAAACCGTAATTCTGGTGTGACAAATGAACATTGGGATTTTTGATGTTTCAAACATGAACAGATATTTTGAAAGAGACTAAGCCAGGGCTTTTTTTTCTCGCACCTAGTATGTGAGAGCTTATCTCAGTCTTCAAATAGTTTTGCATTGCTTCTAGTCACAAAAGACACCTGAACTGGGAAGGAAGAGATTCTTGACCCAGCTGGAAATAAGCCAAGTGAATCAACTTTGTTCACGTGAGAAGAGGATCTATGTTTTGCAATTGTGAATGAAGGCAGCCTTAAAAGTTTATTTGTAGTAAGTTCAAATCTTATGTTCTGGATTAAAGTGACAACAGACCGTCCTGAGTTTCACACAGAATCACTGAAAATGCACTTGCACTTCCAACATCTTTGTGAAGCAATATTTTCTACAGTGACAGCAAATAGAATGAAATTATGGAGAAACCAATACAAGCAACACCGTTCAAGTGTCACTATGCCCCCTCATGAGCAGATGGGACTGTTTAGTTGTAGGGAAACAAGCTTAGGGCTAACACTGATGCTGCATTCTGGTGAGTGGAATAATTATTTAATTATATATTACAATGTAATAATAACACGAATAAAGTAGGCCAGGGGTATAGCTCATCAACACAAGTGTCTGTCTGGCAAGCTTGAGGTCATTAAGTTCGATCCCCAATACAAAATTAAACAAACAAACAAAAAAGGAATAACGTGCACAATAAATGTAAAGTATTTGAATCATCTTGAAAACACCTTGTCCATACCCTGGTCTGTGGAAAAACTGGTACCACTGATTTAAGTCACAGTCACCCTACCCATTATTGATACATAGGCCACTAAATAACTCTGGTTCAGACAATCACAATGAACATTTCTCTTGTTTAAGAGACCTATGAATTATTATCTCTGAAATGAACATATTAAGGTCCCTTTCATGGGAATATGGGTTATAGACTTCAAAGAAAAAGGAATGTAAGGCACATGCAGAGTTGAATGTGCCCTCTAGTCATCCTTATTACTGAGGTTTATTTGGTTGTCATTCAGTGCCTGGGGATGTATATGGCCATATTTGAGGAAAAGGCTCTGCGCAGATGATCAAGTTAAAGTGAAGTCATTAGAGTGGGTCCTAACCCAATACACGTGGGCACTCAGCAAAAGGAAATCAGAAGGAGGCTTCTACATGCCAAGTAGCAGCCAAGATTGTCAGACAACCAGCAGAAACCATGGGGCAGACATAGAGACGACTCTCCTTCACAGCCTGCAGAAGGAGCTGACCGTGTTGACACCTTGGCTTTGTAGCTTCCAGAACTGGGAGAAATTTTAGTTGTCTAAACAACCTATTTTCTGACACTATTACAACTGCCCAACAAACTAACAGAAAACATAGGGAAGTGCTTCAGCTCTTTATAGGCCAAGTAAAAACACGGAGCAAAGGCTCCTGTGGATTAGAAGAGATAAACAAGCAAAAACAAGCAAAAAAAGTTTGTGGCAGGATACATCACTCACAGTAAGCATGAATTGGTGTTTTCATTGTAATTATGAATATGTTGGTCTTCGTTTCAGTAGTGTCATGGATAAAACCACCAGAGCAAAACAAGCTAGCTTTGAATCTTTGCTTTTGTATTGTGAAGGCTTGCATAATTTGCTTAAATATTTTTTATTTCAAATTCTTATCTCTGAAACTAGAACACAATAGCCACCTTATGGGAATAGGGGATTACAGAATGAAGAGCTATGTGTGAGCAGACTTTGAATTCTCTGTATGTTGCAGCTGCTTTTTCTTTATGTATTATTATTTAATACTTTATCCTAGTTATATTTTAACACCCAAACCTAGTTATTTATTTTTATTTTACAGGCCTTTTTAGTAATGGTTTTCATTTTGGCAGACTTAAAATGTACATTACACACTTTGATCATTTTCAGCGTTATTATCTGCATTTCCCTACATTCCCCCTTTAAGTCCTTTTCTAAAGTATTCCCTGGTCCAGATTTTCCCTTTTGTTGTTGAACATTGAAGGTTCACATTAGAAATCACTAAATATGCCCCATAAACAAGTAATTCTGTTACTGAAATTCACACCAATTTTTAACTTACTCTACCATGTAAGGTAGAGATTTTCTATAAAACTTTAGATAGCACTTTTTTTCTTTTTATTCTAAAAACAAGGTTCCACATGAACAGTTTGTTTTAAAACACTAGAACACCTCAATGAACAGTAATTAAAGTAATGAAATTTTATTCCGAGTACCTAAGTCAGTCCCTTGTAGTCAATTAGGTGTCAGAGAAGTGCAATTATGCTTCAGACCACCAGGGCATATTTAAGCCACCGAAGCAGAATGCTGCTCTGGTGATTTTAGGATAGTGCTATGGGGTATTTACCCAGGCCATTTATTATCATATTAACTCATTCACATCAAAAGCACGTTATGTGTCCTCTAATAGTAGCTTTCATTTCTCTAGATGTTTAACTTAGGCAACAGAAACATACAAGATGTATGAAACAACAAAACAAATTAGGTTTTGTGTGCTTCTTCCTGCTAGAATTTTTTTCAAGTTACACATATTTCAGTGTCCAGTTTCCTAGAACTAGGTGATTTATTTTATGTATCTCATACTTCAAGCTATATAAATTTCTAATTTAAAGACCAGGATGTTCTCAAATGGATACTAAATCTCTATGCTGTAACTTCAGTCAATTTCATATTCTTTTGTCCTCATTATGCACAGATAATTACTAACAGTCAGGTGTTAAGAGCCATTTTGATGTCTGAAGACCTCTGGTGTCCCTGGGATTTGTAATGTGTAGTCAATCACTGCAGTTTTTAGTGTGTCAGTTTGTTTATTATTATTTTGTTTGCTTGCTTTTTTCTGACATTAAACAAAAATCTCCCACTGTAGTATGCATGTAGTTGACAGTCAAATGTATCATTGAATTTGTGAACATTTTTTCTGCCCCGTAACCTTCACAACTTTCCAATAACTGGGTGTCCTGGCAATTTACACTGAAATAATGACCTATCCAAGTAGGAGAAGCTATGCATTCAAGAAACTTTAGAGTTCTTATCTTTTCAATAACTAATTTTAGAAATTACATAAACTCATGCATTCTTCAATTACACTCTGACCTATAATTTTTGCTACTTTTATAAACTTCCATCTTTAGAAACTACCAATAATGGTAGGTTATCATGTGCTCTTAAAGGAAGTTTTTGCATTTATCTATTTGAAAATCAAGACTCAATAATATTTCAGTATATTACATGTTTAGTAAATGTGTAATAAATGTTTCTTGCATTGAAAAAGTATGGTATTTAATATATATTATTTCTAAAAATGATAATTACTCAAGGCAACTATAAACTTCATTAACTGGAAACGTACAAATAAAATAAAATTTTAAAAATTATGCAAAGGGGCTGGGGGTTTAGCTTAGTGGCACAAGCACCTGCCTGGCAAGTGCAAGGTTGTGCATTTGATTTCTGGTAACACAAAAAAATGTGAGTTCAATCCCTGGTTCAAAACAAATTATGCCAATACAATTATTTCACATTAAAAATTCATTTTTATGATTAAACTTTATGTAATTTCTGATTTTACAGTTTTATATGAAAATTGAATTCTCAAAATAATTTATTTACTTCTTGCTTTAAATTACACATTTATTTAATTTGCCTTATAATAGTCTTACAACTGTATTGTTTATAAGTAATATTCAGTGTATTTTCTTTCTTAAATTTATTTTCATAATGATTGCTGTATACAAATAGTCCCATTGTCAACCTCACTTCCTAATAATTCTTGTAACAATATTTAAAGCTTTTTCAAAATTTTTCATTAACTCTAAAGTTGAGTCTTCAAATAATCTTGGATTACTGGTATGTTCACAGAATTTTTTTCAAAATCTTAAAATAGTATGTCTTTGTTTATATCATCTAGTTCCCATTTGCTGATGAATAACTTCTTCTTCGAACTCCATAATTTAATTTTAGAAAATAGAATACTGCTTAAATAAAATACCTGAAAATATCTTACCCTAACAAACTTAAATGTTTGATTACTACCTTCAAACAAATGTATAAACACAGGCTCCTTGTTGATTTGTTTATGTATTTATTCAGAAAATAATACTCAGAAACATAAATGTACAAATTTAAATATTAATAAAAAATAAATGTGAAATAAATATATATTTAAACAGAAAGTAAATAGATATAGATTCAGATGTAAATAGCTATTGGGTTTAGGTGAATCTAGGTAAATAAGACATAGCATATGAGGAAAATATGTTAGACTTTCTAAGGGCATCAGGTTCCTGACAATATCCTCGGAAAGTGGATGGAGTCATAATTTAAAGTGTTGAAGTTCTGAAAGCAGACTGGCTCCTTCCTCAATTATTATATTATAGCCCCTTGTCTATGAACTGTTTAATTTCCTCTCTAAAGTTTTCCTCATCTGAAAACTGAAATCTAAAGGGTCAAGACTGTTTTAATTGATTAAATGGAAACTATAAGAAATCCTCAATGGACTTAACTACAAAAGTTACTTGACTCTAAAAAGCTCTTAATGTCTAGACTAAAACATGGCCTTCTAATTCCATTTTGAAAACGTTTTTCCTTGGGTGCATGATTGTGAGTGAGAATATCGCTCTGCTTCTCTGACCCATCACTGACAAACAACAAAGTGTTAATCAGAAACAGCAACATGCTAGAAGCTCAGAATCCTACAGGGATACTAACTTACATTCAGACAGGGTTGTTCTAGGGACATTTTGATCCTTGGTAGAATGTGAGCACAAAAGAAAATTAGACATTTTCTTTCGATCATTTTTACATAATCTTTGTTTTCTCAGATAAATTTTTGGAGACAAGAATATGACCAACATTGGAATTCTCTTTTTCCTTATTTTTCAAGAGATCAAATGTGAACCTTTAATTAGAAGATAATCACACAATGATATCAGCATTTAAGTTTTCTGATAGGCTGTTCTTTACCATCAGAAATTAACACATTGCATCATTCTCTTTTTTTTATCCTATCTTATGTGAGAATCCTTTACCAATTGCAAAATTTTACAGTTAACTACAACCATTACCATTTTCAAGTCATAAGTATGATAATACATATCACATTTACTTATATTTACTTTGCTTTAAATATCTATAAACATAAATTATAGCTAATGAAAATAGAGTATCTTTACATGAACAAACTGCAAGGAACAATGTTTGGTCTGTAGGCACATGTTTCCAACAAACAGAGAGGTGAATAGCTGGGATATGGATCAGTAGTTCACATACTGATTTATTGAGAACAGCAGGTGGTTAACAACCAAACTTCGAAGATGGTGTCCCTGAACAGTGTGCTTGTTTTCTAGGTCAGGGTTTTAATTTTCAAAGGAAACCAAGTGTATAAGTAGAGATCCCAACATGGACAAAGTTGCTATGTCATCAGCAAATTAAGTGGAAGCCTGATAATTCAGAAAAGAAATTAGACATTAAATTTGAGCATGCTATTTTGTATAAAATAAAATGTCTATTCTAAATTAATGTAGTTTCCAAATGAATTCCATGCAATGAACATATTCATTGACTGAATACATAACTCATTGGCTTAGTGATGACTCAATGTGACTTATATAAAGCACTATGAAAGAAAGCTAACTATATTATCTTTCTAGTGCAAACAGAAAGTGATATCGGAAAACCTGAATAGTAATCTTAGTTCTATAAGTTGTGGATTTTTTTGTTTTTTTAATTTTTCAGTTAGATTCTTTATTATAAAAAGAAGGAAAAATTCAAATGTGAAATTTCTGTAAGAAAAACAGGATTTAAACATTTCAATTTCTTTTACTGAAAATATTTTGAGAACAGCAAACCATTTATATGAAATTATTTTGCAAAATAGATTTATAAGTTAGCCTTTAACCAAAGGGCTATGACTACTCACTAAATCTTGATCAGTACATAATGTATAAATGTTTCAAAATATCAATTATTCTACATCAATTAAAATTAAAAAAAATTAAAATTACTAAACCTACACTAAAGTATAATTTCTTTCATATTTGCATTTGAAAACCTGCCCAAAGTCAGAAAATTATTTTGTGATGTTTCAGATTAATGAAACAATATATACAACTTTGTAAAGTAAACTACCAGGGCATACATTATATATAATAAATATTCAAAGGCTAAATAATGAAACCATAAAATAGTTTAAAAAGAAACAGAAGTGTCATATTATTCTATTCTTTTGATAAATGTAGTAGAAAAGGTTCCCCATAACTAAAAATGAACTTCAATTTACTGCAGTTTAGATTATATATGATACTATATTTTCTAAAATGGTTTTATAGAGTGTACATTGAAAGTAAAGTACCTTCTATTAAGTACATTAATTTAAATAATCTCTGTTAATACTATAAAGTAATTCCAAATAAGTATGTTTTTAATGTTCTTTCCCCATGACTTTGCAAAATTTATAATTTTTCCCCCAAAACAGGCTATCCATGTTAGAATCATCAAAGAATTCTGGATTTGTTTCTGGTTGATCATTAACATTTATATATAATTTTTTCAAACATAAAAGATATTTGAATATAAAATAAATATGCAGTATTTTAATGACATGGCCCATTTTACCATTCTGTACATTTTCATGAGACATTGAAATAAGAAGCGTTTTAGGACTATTTGACATTTTCTTGATGCCTACTGCTTTATTCCCCATTGGTGCATTTGGATTTTTTTATAGAAACCAAACATTTCAATTGCAGAAACCATCAGAAAGAATAGAAGATGTCTTTCATTAATTCTTTATTTAATAGATCTCCTGAGTTTAAAATACTTTTAAATCTTTGCCAAAACATACTGAATAATTTCTATAGCAAAAAAGTTCTTTTAGTTAGTAAGCCTCTCCGTATATTGTGTAAGAATTTTATTCTCCACACCTTAATTTAATGTTCCCTGTTTTGTACAAATATTTTATTCCCATTTGGAATTAATACATATCACTTGATGTCAATAAACAGACAATAAATATTGGCGTTGACAATTCCAACGATTACTATTATCAACGACTTAGCATATGGAACAGCTTCATGTAGCATTTTCCAAACTGTAGCTGAGTTGGAGCACGGAGGATTTTTTTATAATATAGATACTTATGAACTATATGAATGGTGAATGGTGGTAGCTTAAAAGAATTTTTAAAGAAGCAACACACAGAAGGATTACTATTTTTATCCTTGAAGTTAATATTGTTTTGTTAGCAAGTAAGTCAGCTCAAGTTTATGTTAAATTGTTCCAAGGACCCACAATTCTATAGAGTCTCATATAAACTTCGGGATGAAAAAAAAAAGCCCTGAGGTCTTCAGTGCCTAGTGTCAGGTTAATTGCCCTTAATTAACTTTTATCTATTATTAAAAGGAAAACACGGTAATGCTTGCTTCTCTCTTCTCTTAAGTCTCTGGTCACTTCTCTTTCATTCTTCAGTTCAAACAAAATTTCCAGGACTGTTTCCAATGAGACCCAGTAGCAGAAGTGGCAGCCCTATGTCTGAATTTATTTCTTTCCTCATTGTTCCCACCAGATCAAACCGTATGAACAACTGGTACTGGCAAAATGATTCATAGTTCTGAAATATGTTAATTAGCAAGTGATAGCTGTATCTTACAGCTACTACCTCTGATACTTTTCAATATCTTAGCCACTTTTAGAATTTATGAAAGCAAAAGCAATTTCAAAACGTTTTCTTTTAGCTAGTAGTTAGCTAAATAAAAATATTAGCATGAAAAACTGCACCTGATTTATGTGTTAATATTAATTTCTGCACCTCACATGCAGTGCTCAAAGGCAGTAGTAATAATGAGTGGGTCTGGGACCACGGAAGAGGATGCAGTGACTGAAAACTGCTCTATCAGGGCACTATGTATGGATAGCTACAAATGGAGGTCAACAGTACACAGACTAATTGTCGCTTACATTTCCATTTGCCAGGTGGTAGATTTTTGTCTCAAAATACAAGTATAATAGGATTTGTTTCATGCAGTGGTAGAAATGTAAGTTTTGGGTTACACAACCTAAATTGCACCAAATAAAATCATCCAAATTGCTTTCAGATGCCTAGAGAGATGAAAATTTATATGTATTTTACCATCAGTTTCTAAACTGTTTAGATTTTTAACTACTACAAATGTCTTTGGGGAATCATTAAAAGACTGTGTTACATACTGTAAAGCAGTAACTCTATCTTATATAATTTTTGAATAAATTTGCTAACTTCCAGATGGCTGTAGCACCATTTAACTTTTGCTAAGCTAGCTGTAATGAGATTTGTAAGTTATTAATCAATAATAATTATGGATAACTCAAGTCTATATTATATTCAGTATACTTCCTTTGATTGCATGGGAATTTCTTAGTGGACAGAATTGAATTTTTTAATTAAAACAAACCACAGAGCAAAAATGTAATTTTAGCTCTTTTAGCATTTTAAAATAAGTGAAATTACAAGAAAATGTTGGGTTGTAGGAAGGTTACTCTAGGGAAACATCTTCTCTGTATTTATGAAACAATTTTAATAAAAGTATAAACATTACCTAAGGAAACATTTGACTTAAAACTTGAAATATAAATATATCCATGCTATTTTTATCAAATTATCTTTAAATTTATAATTTTTGTTATTTGTGCTTTAACATAACAGATGAACTTACTTATTGTATATTATACATCATTGTCACACAAAACTGAACACAAAGGCTGTATTTCCAACATAGTTTTGCATTATTTAGATTGCATGTTAAACTTTTACTTTGCTGTTTTGAAAGAAGGGACTGATAATATTTTTTCAAGCAAAAAGTCAGAAAAACATTATATTTGAACTTCAAGATATGGATATTTCATTTAATTTTAACTAGAAATATTTAAATATCAGACCGTGATCTAATTAAATCCACAATTCTTGATGTTCTGAACTGGATAGCATAAGGAAGAAAACAGGCTAGTTAAAAACAATAATAAGAACAAAGAACATTCGACCATGGTTCTCAATTTTTTTCTGCCAAATTAATGTTTATTTAAAAAAAGCTTATGTATCTATTAGCAAACTTCCTGTGAAGTTTTAGTATTTAAACTACACAGTTGTACAATCCAATGTCTTCTTGATAACAGTCAGGACATAAAAATGTGTAAATATTATGATCATAGCTATTTAATAATGTTGTCCAATGTATTTGCACTGGTTAGATTTTAGTGGAGTGATTTTTATCCCACTTTTATTGTGTGCTTACTTTTGCTTTTATCAGTAAAATGAAAAACAGAAATTTATATTTAAAATGTTTCATTTTGTGAAATTTCAGAAAGTTATTCTACTTAATAAGCAAGAGAGCTTATTTTTTCATCAATGATCCTTTAACAGGAAAAATAAAACAAATGACCTTCTATTTAATTTTATGTAAGGCGTATATTGCAAGCATGTCTAATATTTAGCTGTCACTAAAGATTAACACTTTCTTTTTTAAAGTTTCACATCCTATTAGGTGTGATCAACAAATACAGAGTGTTAAAATTAAATAAATGCACTGGATGGCAGCAAAAGACAGGCTGCCATTAATAGCTCTCAAATTACTCCCACTAGCTTCAAACCAACTGAAGTCATACTCTGGCCACTCTCTGAAGTAGTTCTGGAAGTTTTCTTTGTATCTTTAGTTTTCCTGTCTTTAACTGCTGTTGGGACAAGCTTAATGTCCTCCTGAATCGAAATAAATCATTTGCCTTTCATAGTCACTTTAACTTTAAGAAACAGGTAGAAGTCACATGGATCCAGCACAAAAGGTAGATGAAGACACAATAATGTTTCAACAACCTGCCTTTTTATTGGGTGGCACTTGGCAGTAGCATTCACCATATTTGTGATCACATCTTGTAAAAGGACTCATGAAAGAGGGTTCCAGAACTGCTTCAGAAAATGACAAGAATAATGAGATAAGTGTGTTTAAAGAAAGGGGGAGTATGTTGAGTGGGCTTAATGAAAATTTGTCATTTATTGTAATACACTTTTAAAACTTAAAAACTTATTAATTGACCATTACTAATTGACCATTTTATACATATCTACATTTGAAGTATTAAACTCTACTCATTCCATTGCTTTTAAAATTAATTGTTATTTTGAACTTAATTACCATATATAGAAGTGAGAAATTTTAAAAATCCATTATGTGTATGCAACTGGAGTATCAGTTATTGTCACATATAAATATTCCTTTCAACTTACCAGTACTACTAATCACAAAATTCTCTTACTTTTTTACATTCTTTTTTAAATTAACTAACACCTTAGTCACATATTTGTGTCTCAGATTTGAGACTTGGATAATTGTGAATGACGAAAATTATAATTTCATAAATATTTAGGAGTTGTTCTAAATATATTGTCTGGTAATTTTCTAACTATAAAGAGCCACAAATTGGGATCCTAGGAATTGTGATGGAGCTAATGGAGAAAAAATTGTTTGAGTAAAAGAGGAAATTTTCTTTATTTTAATGTGAGCTGATATTAACATTTCTATTCCATCCAATTTTAAGAAGTTTATTTAGATCACATGTTATTTTGCAGTGCTACATTTGGAAAGATAGACAAGGTCTCTGTATGAGTCTTACATAGTAAAAGTCAAGTTTCTAAAATAAATTAGTAAATAAACAAAAGTGTCAAAAACAAAAAAAATGAATATTAAAATTATATCAAGTGCAGTGTAAATATGAGGTACTTGGGATCACAGATTGCAGACCGGCTATACATGGAATAAATTTCTCAAATGTTGAAAAATGAAGTCACTTATCCAGGGCACCACCTCAAGAGGAGTACTCTGAACTTAGCAAACAGTAAGTGCAGATGCCTGACGGTGGCAAATAAAAATGTTAGTGTGGCTGGAAAACAGTGAAGGTAAAAATGGTCTTGTGAAGGATAAGGTAAAAGTGTTGACAAAGACTAAAAGTTATATGCATTGCAAGGTATGGAGTCCCAGCTCATTCCAGGATTAAAAAGTTAAGTATAATAATTATACATAAGTTGTAAAAAAAAAAATGATTTCACTGTTACGTGAAGATCAATACATAACTTTTGCTTGGTACTTGATAAGGCTCATTTTCAAACTATAAGAACACTTCAGTACTACAGTAACAATGGTGAATGTCTTTCCTCTTTTATGGAATGATAAAGATTTAGGAACAAATATAATTAAGAAATTCTTGTCCTCAGAAATCTGTTTCTCCTTCCTTCATAGCCCTTTTACATAAATAAAAGAAATACTACTTAAGTCTTGCTCTGAAATTGGAACTTAACTGGTAAAATATGCTATACCTTTTGTTTCAGATTTTGCAGTGAACTAGGATGTGTATGATGATTTTATGATGCAGTTCACATTATTGTTTTACAAAAGCCTGAAAATCAATGGAAAAGTTAGGACTGGAATTATGGACTCAATAGCCAAACAAATAAATATGATGTTGTAAGCCTGGGGACATGGTGAGATTATTTTGGTGAAGAGTACATGGTCAGAAAATAAGGTGGCCCATGATTTCACATTAATAGGCTCAAACTTTTGGTAATGTTAGTTTAAGTGAATTGCGAGGAGTAGTCAATAGACAGAAGGAAATTTAGATAATACTGGAGTGATAAAATTTCATGAAATGCTGCTCAAAAAAGATATGATAAACTGTATTGATCCTACTGAGAAAATAAACAATTTTAAAATAAGAAAGAAATAGGGCAAGACAAGGTTAGAATTCAGTTAATTCACCATTGAGAATGATAACATTTGTTGATTTGTATGGTTTATAACAAGAATATATTCCTAATGAAAGTGCATAATTTTAACAAAGGCACATCTTAAACTGAAAGAAATTTAAGGATACAGTCTAACATTGTGTACCAGACAGATGCTGGGAAGATTTCTGAGAAGGACACCAGGAAGATATGCTCATCTTTCAATTCTACAGTTATCTTTTTTTTTTCACCCTTTCCTGACAAAGACCTGATTAACATCTTATTTTACTGGGATTGGTGGGCTGGGTTGAAATCAAGGCAAGCCTGTTTATCAGTACTGGTCATTGACTTTGAGGAAAATAAAGCCTGGTCTATTGAAGCATTATAGAATGTCATTACATTTCAAAATTAACTTGAAATATGAGCTATTATGGACAAATACTTTAGCAAGTCATTAAATCACATGATTCCTGAAATTGTATTGAAAATAAGGAGGAAGCTGATTTCATATCAGTATCTTTTGTCTTATCATACACATATACAGCTTTATTTTATACTAGAAACCAAATGTTTTAATAACTCTTTTAGTTGTAGAGTGAAAAAAATGTGAATCAACATAGATCATTAGAATACTACTATCCAGGTTAATAATAATGAAGCATATTTGCAAACTGAGCCATTTTCAAAAATTTGATTCATATTTTACTGAATATATTATGTACTTACAGATGCCTAATTTCTCTTTATCTCTTTCAGCATATGTTTTTAGATTGAAAGTTGATCTGGAGAAATTAGTTTATTCCAGCAGAAAGTATTATCCCTTACTTAATAACTAAAAAACTGAAACACTGAAAACTAAAATATTTGCACACGTTTTGAGAATAATTTTAAAGAAATGAAGATCCTGGATAAATTTTATCCCCACTGTGGAGATGAAGTGTATACTTTAAAGCTCATAGTCAACATAATTTTCAATATTTCCCTGGTAATTTACTAAACATATATCTATTACAAAATTAGCACTTACTAAAAACTTACTAGGTATGTGAATATTTCCTCAAAGTCACAGTATCCAAACTCGCTTGATAGGTAGGTAAACTTTGACACTTATTTCTTGTCAAATAATCTCCAAATCAATTACCATGTAAAAAGTGAAGGCAACTTGAGATTGAAGTCCTGGGAAAATTCAGTTTCCATAGTTTAGTATTGACATATCCTCTTGTCATATTTGCTCTTTCCCTTGACGGGAAAACAGTGATGGCTTTTTGCTTGAAGGTTAAGTGTTGACATTTAATGCAATTCAGCATGCCTTTACTTTTACTGAATACCTGTTGTGTGTTCATGTCATAAACAATGTGATGAATTTCAAATGAAACCCTGACCTTCAGGAAATTATAACACACCAGAATGACCAAAGTGGTCAATAGTGTCTTTGTTGAAGATATAGTATTACCCCACCTAAAGTTTGTGCCTTGTACCTTAAAAATCTTCAAATGCAGCAAGGTATGGTGCATTTGCTTATAATCCCACCTCGTGGGAGGCTGAGGCATGAGGACTGTCACAAGTTCAAGGCCAGACTGGGCCACCTAGTGAGTACACAAGACTGTTTCAAAAAGAAATCTTCAAACAGATATTTACATTGTACGTGGTCATTATACACCTGCTTATGAAGTTTATGTGCAAACTTTTTTCTGTGTAAAGGTATCTGAGAAAGATTCCAAAAGAATCAGTAAAGTTTAGAAATTTACACATAGAACTTTTCAATAAAATATTCATTTAACCATTTTCTTTAACATGAAAAAAATCATTCTATAAAAGAGTTTTGTGACACAACAAGAAGAGATGCATATGTTTTGACAAATACCAAAGTATGCATTATAGAACACTAATGCATCACTTTTGAAGGTATCAGCATTTGTTGAAAAAAAAAGCACCTCATTTGTAATTAGAAATAGAATGGACAAGAATTTGTTTATTCAGAACATGTGCTGTTCTCATTGGAAGCAGAAGGTGGAATGAAATGGCTCTTAGAATAGCCTCTTAGGCCAAACTAACCAACAGCATATTTTTAAATATGAGACAGAAATAATGCCATTAACTTAGAAGACATCAGCCTTAAAAGAATTACCAAATTTTCAGTACTGTGTGGGAAACTTGTTAAAGACATTTTCACATTTAATGTTGAACCTTTCCTTAATCACTGAAATGAAATTGGAAAATGATGATTTGGAAATCATCCCGATTCGTAACATCCCCTTTTTCACTTCCCTTCTCCCATCGAATAGTTTTATCTCTGCTGCTACATCTGGATGCTTCATTCTTTTGCAAAATTTTAAACTGATAAAAAATGAGAACATATAGTATTATTGTAATATTATATAGGTTGAGGAATCAATGGGCCATACATAAAGTATTTTCATTTCCATGTTTATGTTGATTTCCATGTTTTATGCTTTTAATCTAAAATGACTTTATGCATATTTATTTCAACATGCATGCCCTGACGACAACCACATTCACAATGCAATCACTTCTGGGCACAAATCATGAACCTAAAAATGCTCTCTTGAATTCTACAAGCTTAAAATGATTTTATCTAAAGTATAAATATATATTTTTAAGATATTTAACTTTCAGACCTGCTTGGTGAAGCTTGATATGAACATCCTGGCTTTGACATACGGTTTTTACATCACTGGAATAGTTGGATAATTTTTAATGCCACTTTCTTATTTAAGATGTGGCAGTCTTTTTGTTTCTCATACATTGCTTCTGAACTCTGGTGGCAAGCTTATAAATCAGATCACCAACCATACATAATTTATTTCCGTAGGTAACTGAATGTGCAGTGTAGAATACAAATATGTTTTCAACATTTTTATACATCCTAAATTGGATGAGTTTAAAAGTTTACAGAATCAATTAAGATGTTCATTTTTCATTATTTTATGATTCTTTTTCCTCTCATCAATTGTACACACATATAGTATGTATAAATATACACAAATACATCTATAATGCATGCAGTCATTCAAACCAGATATATGCTTTATTATTCAGACATATGATTTATAACACACATAAACTTGCCCAATTTGTTTTAGAAATTTTGTAGTTTATCTATTTTAATTTTTTATATATATTACAACTAAGCATCATTGCTTAAATGGAGCAACACTATTTTCATAACCTCCAGACATAATTGAATATATCCACTTGTGAATAAGGCAAGTCCTCTCGTGTGACAGTGTCATTTAATCCACTGAGATTCTTCTGTAAGAGGAGATGTGCTGGATACTGTTTGTTACTTTCTGTCACATGAAATGGCTTGGCCTTATATTGGATGTGTATGGAAACATTATATACAGGTATAATCCCTGAAAATACTCTCTCAATTACAATTCACATGGATTACAGCAGGAAATATTCCAAATTACTTCCTTTAAATTTTTATATTCCTTCTTGAGCTTATTCTAAAAAATCTGCTAGCATCATAAATTACATGTTTATTCTCTTTAAAATTAAAAAAAGAATTACGTTTAGGGGGCACTAGGGATCCAACTCACGACTTTGTGCTTGCCAGGCAGATGCTTGTGCCACTGAGTTATACCCCCATCCAAAAATTACTTATTTAAAGAGCTCTGTACAATTGAAAATGTCAGCATAAAAATATGACATGACATGTAAATGTAGCAAACAACAGAGGTTGGCCTTTTATTTTAGAGATCCTCCATTTATTGACCTGACTTTGTTCTTTTATATGCATTATGTTTGTATGTTTACTAGTCTTAAAAACAAAATTAGTCATTTCTGTCAGATGGTCTGTCAACATTGTGTACAGTAAAAAAATTTTGTACCAATCAGTGCATGGCTGGAGCTTTATATTACCACAGCTGAATTGCACATTACAATTCCTGAACACCTTCTTTTAGTAGAATAGAGAAAATCAGCGTGAATTCATCAGTCAATGAGGCCTGGGATATGGTACCCTGAGCACTGTGCTTGCTCTTCTCAGGTACCCACGTTACTTTTGGAAAGTTCAGATGCGTACAAACGTTGGAGAGCAAGTTAGTTGTGTTAGAGACTTCTAAATGATGAGATTCAATCTAACCTCACTGGCTTTATGAACATAATTCAAAAAATCCTGAGAGAAAACCTTTATGCTTGTAGAGTTTGAAAACCATTAAATTAACTCAGGTTAATTACTTTTCACACCACTTTCGTTTGCCAATAGAAAATAAAAAATGAAAGCACACATGGAACATGTGAGAACTTTGCCAAATCTATCATAGATTTTATGGCATTGTTGTCCTCTTAATATTGTATCAGGAGGACAACATAGATCTGTTGAACCTGTCATGTAAAGTCATTATAAATAAATAAGATAATGTATATTAAACTGCTTTAGAAAATGTTAAAGAATGTTAATATTTAACCATGTTTCTTTTATAATCTAAAGTGTCTTTTCAGAAAATGTTTGATGTTGTAAAGTACTCATTATGATTTTATTATAATTTTCACAAAACATAAATTATTGTGGGCTGTAAAAAGAAATATGCATAGAAAATCCGTTTGGGTTTACTTTAGGCTACTTTTCTACAATAAAAAATGCATTAGATCAAACTACTTTGTAGAACATTATCTCATATTGACTGCTATATCTTACTTTCTAGGAAGACTGTTTGGCACCCTGGATAAACATGAGTACCACACAAGAGATAAAACTGTAAGATACAGCCCTCGTTTCAGAGAATGTTATGGTAACTCTGAAACAATATCATGCGGTTTACTGTACCAGCTATGAATCCAGGGCCATTTGGTTTCCTGCCAACACACATATCATATATGTGCCAAACTATGTTGATTAGTCAAGAGAGTCAAATGAATGCCACAGAGAAATACTTAGTAATAATTTGTTCCCTTATCTGTACTAGCCTAGTGCCATGTATTTAAGCACTCATTAGGGATCAATTCTCCAAAAATTTCATAATTCTTCAAATAACTACACATAATTCTTTTCTGATTACCTTAGGATAATTACCCTGACTGTCAGCACAAGATACTTGCATTTATTTTTTAAATGATTATAATTAAGGCAATTCATGAATATAAAAAAGTAAGACTTAGTTGTTTGACATTTAAAATTTTTCTTTATGGTAAAGTTAGAAAAAGAAATACTGATTGTTCAAAAATTTTTTGACAAGATTTAGACAAACAATACACTTACCATCTATGTGACTGGCTCTATCTGGAGCCAATTGGCTCTTTTGTTCTTGGCTTCCTGGAAGACAAACATAACATTACGATTAGTTTATTGCAAAATATTTATTAACTGAATTCTCTGTGCCAAAACTGTTCTACAGTTTTGGAGTCACATCAAGGACCCAAGCAGATAAAATCCTTGCCTCAGGAGACTTATAATTAGATGAGACTATAAACATTGTAAATGAATACATACAAGGGTAAATATATATCACAAATATTAGAAAAATATAAATGTAGAAAATATACGATATAAATATGTAAGATATAAATATGTAGTCTATCCATGTATATATGGTAAGTATTATGAGTGGTAAATTCTAGTAGGGAAACAGGCCTGGGTGCATATGGCAGTCATCCACCTGGGGCCACACCTTGAAGCCGCCCAGAAGCTTTTCTCCTTCCTGAAGACCCAGCCTTGGCTGTCCCCATTCTTTTCTGCCCCAGAAAGCTGATGTCCCGGCCAAGTGGAGGCCGATTGTAGCCTTCCTGGTCCAAAGCTCTGTGGCACTGAGCTCAGCCAAAGCCCCTTGTGACCTCACGAGCCCCGCGCAGAGGCAGGACGTCTCACTTTTGGAACCCAACCTGCCCTCACCCATCTTGTCAACCTGGCTCCCTCGCCAGCGAACCTCTTTCTCCTCAGGTCTGTGCACACAGGTTAGGCTGAGGACAGAGGTCTTCACAAAGAGCCTGCTAAAGCAGCAGCGGGCGGGAAATATCAGAGCCAATCAAATTCATTGGAACGTTTATCGGCCTATAGAATTCTTCTGTGGGAAGACTTGGCAGTAGCGTGACCAATCAAAGACTGCATTCTGAGTATTCAAGGGCGGGACCACTTCTGAGTGACAGAGTTTAGGAGAAAAAAAAGGCACCTTATGAGAGAACTGGTGTTTCTCTTTGCACAGCGCAAGACCTTCATTCAGTCTCCAGGCGTGTTTCTCAGAGAAATTCATGGGAAGCCTCTCCTAGAATGGATTTAGGTTGAGTCTTCTGTGAAGCCATTACAAGGTACTAAAGGAGCATTTGTTCTGAGGATCCAACATGTCTGTTTTGGAATTATTTCAGGAGGAGGTTGGTGGACTTGCTCATAAAACATTGAAAGTCAAATTCATTTCAGTCATTTAAGAACAGGCAAGGTAAAAACCATGATTTACAAACGTTTAATAAATTGTTTTGGTTTGAAAATCAAGAAAAGTCTCTGAAAAAAATACGTCTGTCAGAGTCATGGCTAAGACGCAGTAAAGACACCAGTACTTTAAAGGAAGAGAGGGTCGCTCTGGCTCACAGTTTCAGAAGGTTCCATCTTGGTAGCAGGGCTGGGTGGAGAGAGAGCTGGCTTCAAGGCACAACGTAGAAGAAGAGGGAGAGAAACCCTTCAAGGTCCCACTCAGCTACTGCCTACCTGCACCAGGCCACAGCTCCTAGCAGCAGGCCACCTGCAAGGCTCCAGCCTGAAGCTTCTGGAGAAATATTGTCAAGATTCACAGTAAAAGTTGATAATTAGAATTTTTACTTTTCATTTTTTTCTCCTGAAATAAAAGTGAATTACGGTATTTCTGACTGATGCTGTACTTAAATTGAATTTTCACATGAGGAAAACCATGAAGTCAGTTGCCATTTTGCTCATTTTCATAGGTACATGTTCTCTGAAACACTTTCTGGCTCTCAGTGACAAGTTCAGTTCAGATACTGGAAGTGTTTACAGTACAAAGTATGCATTTGTAAGACCTGTAGATTTATAATTGCTTTAATTGTTAAATGTCCTTTGGATCTTTTGAGTTGGAAGAATGTGATTAATGATTTTAATTTACAATGAAAGACTATAGTAGTTAGACTATAGTGGTATACATACCAGCTGCCTTTACATATGTAAAGGCATACATTTAGAAGAATCATTTTACTCCAAATGATTCCAAAGTTTGTTTTAGGACAAAAATATAGACAATTATGTGACATATTTTGTTTGAAATGGATAAACTTATTCAAAGCTGTACAACTGTGGAAAAAGACAAGTCAACAAAGATTTAATGTTACTTGTAGGAACTAATTTGAAATACTGTGAGTTTTTGCAGTAAATATTCAAACAAGTGTCAGAAGATGATTGATCTAGATAACTCATGTGGGTTTTTTTTACACCCTTCATTTAACAAAGATTTAAAGTGTGCTAACATTGTGCATTTTGTTTCAACTGTGTGTTTTGTTTCTCCACCATTAAGAAATTGTAAGACATGTAGACAAATATTTATCTGATTTTGAGATCATTGCATTGCTCATAGAAGTATACAATGTTTTGGCATCAAGAAGAAACACAGGTTTCACAGTGCCATTCAAAACAAGTACCAAGTTGCCGAGCCAGTTGAAGTAGACCCCTCTATCAGATAAATAATAACAGCATGAACAAAAACACAGGCTGCACATGCTGGTGCAGGGCTGTGACCCCCAGTTCTCAAAGAGGCTGAGGCAGACGGATCTTGAACTGAAGCCAGTCCACATATGTATGTGTGTGTAATAGATTGAAAGTATAGATGCAAAAATGGAAGTAAAATTATATTTTGGAGGTACACATTAAGATTCATTTAATTTCTGAATTAAAAAAGACTAAGCATAAATGTGTATGCAATCACAGTAAAATAATTTAGAAAATACTACATAACATTTTTAGAAAAAAAACAATAAAGAAGGACATGAAAGAGTTTCAGCTGTTATTACAGAAAATAATTTATGCTAACTGCTAACAAAAGCAATATGCTTTAAAGTAAGTTTATACTTTTAAACCAAACTCTCATAGCTTTTGAGAGTTAGAATTTAGAGTGAGAAAAAACCTCCTCATGACTAGTGGTCCTTAACTGATTTTCACAAAATCTTTTAAGTACTAGAGGTCCAAGTGACAGTGCTGGGTCACTTTGCAAGAACAAGGTAAAGAAGGCCTGGGAAAAGTGAAGTTGTTGCCCTCAAAGTAGCACACTGCCCCTTCAAGGCAAGGGTAGGCGAAAGGTATGAGAAAATTCACACATCTCTCTTCCTGTCTGTATTCTGTCACATCCAATCCTCATCGCCCTGCCAGCTAACGCATGTTAGGGTAGGTTTCTCACATAACATTGCTGGAGAAAAGCTTTCCCAAAGATCTTCTCCCTCTGTCTCTGTCATATTTGCAATATTAGCCTGCAGAGAGTATGGAGCTGAGCAAAGTCTTATCTGTGCTACTTAGGCTATTTTAAGTGACTATATCTAGAAATACGTTTTTAAAGACCTTTTGTATGCATTAATGACTCATAGTCATTCTGTACTCTAGCAATTCTTGAGCTTCTTCACATTGTAAAGAGCATATGCAGAGCAGAGCTCCCACTCTTACTCTGAATCTCCCCTCTCCCAGTCTTCTGTGTACCTATATTTTGCAGTCATTTTTTACTCTACTTTCTCACAAATCTGTTTTGCTCTAAGCAGAATTAAATCAGCAAGGAGCCTCACCGTCCACTTCTGCCAGTGACTCCACTTCCAGACTGCATGAGAAAGTGTCCTGTAATGACTCAGTGTTCTTGTACCTGCTCTTGAGAGCAGCTCTGTTCATCACATCTGTTCAAATCTGTGTCAGATGCAAATCAGACTTCACATTCCCCTACTGAAGATGCTCCACTCACATCCCATTTAAGGAAGAATATAATTTCAAAACTGTACAATAATCCTGCAAGATTCTTACCCATCTCTCCAATCACCATCCTTGCAATCTAATCTCTAGTCACTGTCTTTTTAGTTATAGAATCCTCCTAAAGTTTCTGCATATGTCATGGCTTCACTTTCTTCCTGCTCGCGTTTCTGACTACATAGCTCATGACTTCACTTCCTTTAGAATTATGGTAT
>PVJX010029480.1:0-22882 GCA_004027295.1 Dolichotis patagonum
GAGGAGGAAGTGGAGGAGAAGGAGAAAGAGGAGGAGGAGAAGAAGAAGGAGGGGGAGGAGAAGGAAAGAGGAGGAGAAGGAAAGAGGAGGAGAAGGAAAGAGGGGGAGAAGGAGGAGGAGAAGGAGAAAGAGGAGGAGGAGAAGGAGAAGGAGAAGGAGAAGGAGGAGGAAGAGAGCAGTTTGGGCAGGAAACTGTCTCAAGCTGGGCAGTGTATCAGGGAAAGGGAAGCACAGCCGGACACAACACTCTCCATTCATCTAAACTTCTTGTTGTTTAAACATTCCCTCCTCACAGAACCTGTGTGTTTTTGCCCCACAGTTTAACTATTTTTCCTCAGTCAAGTCCCCTACATGCCTTGCAGACCTGGCGACTCGTGAGGACAAGTGAGGACCCTCCTTCCTGGGACCCCGAGATATTGCTGACCTTCTCCATCACCAAGGGGTGCAGGGGCATTCAGACGTGACCATCAAGATAAGAAAAAAGCAAACAAGCTGGTACAATCTAAAGGTACAAGAAATACCAGAGGCAAACACCTATTTTCCTTTTTCTCAAGTTGCCCAGTAATTGTCATGTCCCTGCTATTTCTTAAAAGCCATGGAAAGATCTTCCTGCACTAGGATTTGGGGTAGAACACACGTGTATTTGCTAAGCACCACGTGGTACTCATGCCATCGCAGTAACTAACAGCTGGGTCATTCTTCTGCTGCTCTAGGACAGCCATGGGGGTTTTTATCCAGCCTGAAATGACATGTACAGCACTTGTTGAAATTGCCATTTTGATCCGAGGAGGTTACTGGCCTCTCGGGGACGCTTTAAGGAATTTCAATATCTTTGGGAAACAATGAATTTACAGAAACAGCAAAAGAAGAGTGCAGATCAGAACAGCAAATCAGAATAAGGTTGAGTGAAGCAAAGGTGATACACAACTTGTAAGAGTTGGGCGGAAGGAATTCTCCTCCAGGACTAGGGCCTTAGCATTGATAGCTGCTGTTGTGCTGGGCCCTGGCATCTCTCATCTCCCTGGGAAGTAAGCATCATTAGCTTGCTTTGAAACTAGGACACTGAGGATTGGAGAGGTTAAGGAACTTGTCCAAGGACATATAACTGCATGGCTACTCATGCCAGGGCCCCCAAATCTCCCACCCTAAGGGCCTGGGAAATCCAGCGTATGGGGTTATGGGGCCAGTGATAACTGAGAAGGGCGTAAAGCTTCAGAATTGAGGGCTTCTGAGATCATCTCGACCCCTTGAGCTCCCTGCCTGTGCCACAGAGGTAGACATCTACCTAGTGCTCTGCCTCATTCCTCGCTTTTCCTGAGCACAGGGCCCATCCTTTACCAAACTCCTTCTTAGAGGCCCTCACATGACTGTCACACTGCACTGCAGGGAACCCACAGCGAGGCTCAGCCAGAAAACAAAGTGCACCTCACGGGGCCTCAGGGTGTGCCTTCGGCTCTTGGAGGCCAAGCAGCTGCTGATCTGGGGACCTCAAGTGACTGTCATTGTCCCCAGGGCTAAACCCAAATACACTACAAAACACTTTTGAACAAATACCTTTGTGGCTGCTTCCCTATCTGCACAAGGATTTCAGCAGGGTGCAGATAGGAGTAGACCCTGGTGCTTTTTAAAGAATGCAGGTTTCCACACAGAACCACGGCACAGAAATGCTTGCAGAGCCCTGGTGACCTGTAGGCTCCCTGGTTAGAACATGGAGGCTCAGCATGTTCCCGTTGAATTCTGAGTCTTCTTTCCAAAGAAGGTATTTTTAACTCATTTAGAGAAATGCACGGTGCCTGGCACTGGGCTTGCTGCACACAAAGACAGCAGCGACAGCCACCCCTTGGCTTCAACTGCTGCAGACTGGCATTTGGTAGAGGACCAAGTGTGTGTCTACACCACCAGGAGTGCATGCTTCCCTCAGCCTCCTCTCGGCCACGTTGGATCGGTGTGAGTGAACCCTTCTGCACTCCTACAGGCTTCTTACGGGCTAAGGAGCAACCCAGGATGAAGGGGAAAAGGTTCCCTTGGGTTCAAGGTTTCCATTCAAAACAAAGGAAAGAAGAATTGGATACTTCTGGGAACCAGTAACAAGATAGGGAATTTTTAACCTGTAGAGACCACCTGTCTGGACCTGGTTCAGTAGGCACAAAGTCCGAAATCCACTATCGCTTGACAGCTGCTCTGTGGGGGATATGACGTGAGTACTGGTCTCCTTTGAGTAACCAAACAGACAGCTGTGTCACAGTCACAGGCCACTCTATCAGATGGCACCTCTGGGGAGAGCAGCAGCAGTCAGGGCCAGGGCCAGGATGGTCTACCTCACCCACCAACCATTGCTTTATTCTTAAATGAACAGATTGGGAGTAAGAGTTGGGGGGCCAATCAGAACAACAGAAGCTAAGCATCTGTGGTGGACAGAGCGGACAAACGTAAGACCTTTGAGTGCATTTCTGCAAGGTATAGCAAGATACAACCACAGGACTGGAGGGCTCCGCGTGTCTCTGTAAGATTGTGCCAGGAAGGAGCCGTCGCTCTGGCAGGGCCTGAGTGCATCTCAGTTGTGCATCAGCCTGCAGCGGTGGTGCTGCCCTTTAGTCCTCCACGCTGCCCTGTGTGCAGCAAGAAGAAGCCACAGTAGCCGGGAGCCGGCAGTATGTCTCTGCAGGTGAGTAGGTTGGATCTGGGACATTTGCCTTGAGTCCTCATGAGTCCGCAGGAAGGAGACAGGGTCGTGGTCTGGAGCCATCAGTGCCTCTCCTCACAGTGCAGCTGGATGGAGACAAGGGACTGACATGAAGCTGCAGTGCATCTCCGCAAGGGTGCAGCAGCAGGAAGGCTTGCTCTGCCCTGGGGCCTGCAGGGTATCTCTCCAGGGCCGCAGCAGAGTGAGACCTTGTCATCTGGCCTGCAACTCTTTGTCCATCCCTGGAAGGTACAGCAGATGGAATGTTCACACTGCCCTGGACCCCTCAGAGGCAGCAGGAAGGAGCCACAGCCCTGACCTGGGACACTCGGTGGATCTCTGCATGGCACAGCAGTAAGGAGCAATGTCACTCACTGACCCGGAGCCCTGGGCGCACCTGTGCGAGGGAGCAGCAGGATAGAGCCGCGGCACTGGTCAGGGGCCCTCAGTGTATCTCTCAAGTGTGCAGCAGGAAGAAAGCAGAGCTCTGGCCTGGAGCCTCCAATGCATCTCTCCAAGGGTGCAGCCATGCTGTCTGGTCTGCACCCCTCGTTGTATCCAAGAACCGTGACACTTGGAGCCCTCATGCTAGGTTTTATTTAAAGAGGAAAAAAAAGCAAAACAGAAAAAAAGGGTAGAAATAACACAGAATTTCAAAAAACATTAAGAAATCACTACTTGATAAATTACATATTGTCTTCTTAGAAATAGTTGTTCATGTTACAAAATTAAAGCATACAAAGTGGACAGTGAGGCTGCAAACAGTTCTGTTCAACGATCTAACAAAAACTTCGTAATACGGTTATCAATCCCACACACTTAAACATACATGCAGTTATATCCTTTAGAGCATTTTCTTTTCCTCCTTTTGCTTTTTAAGTCCATTATCTGTTTAGTTATATCATGTTTCTGCTTGCTCAGTATCTTACTGATCTGTTTTGTTGTTGTTATTTCCTTTTTAATCACCTTATATAATTCTGTTGTTTGTTTTTGAGTTTCTCTTCATCCATGTCACATGGATCAGCTTTGGTGGAGTTGGGAGTTTTTGGAGGTATTTTGTTACCTTGTTTTCTCGTGTTACTATTATTTTATTTTTATTTAATTTTTATTAACTTGGAGGTAGTAATATACAACAAAACAAGATGGAATAAAGCCAATTGAGACAGTGTAGTGAAATTGGCACAGAACATCACAGCAGGTCACCAGGAAAACAGTAATAGGCACCATTGTATATCTTGTTATCTTCACAATAGTTGTTCTTCTATTAGGTACAGCAAAATCAAAAGAAATACACAACATTATAGAACACACCAAAACAGAATATTGAATAGAGCAACACCGTTAATCAGAACAAAGCAAAACGGTGATAAAAATGTCTGCCTTCAGATATAGTAGAAGGAACCCCCCCCACTTGCTGTACCATATATGGTCACCTCCCAAGAGATACCCAGATCCCTGGGTCCCAATTGCTAATGGGGCAGGGTATGGTATGTTTGATTTTAAGCCTGCGCGCTGGTAGTCAGCAGGCTGGTTGCTGGTTGGCTCAGCGCCCTAAGTTCCAACATGGCGCGGATCTCAGGCAACGCCGTTGCTTCTTGCTTCCCGCCCTGGGGTGGCCGCGGCTATGCTCTCTCCCAGAGCATAGCCCAGAGAGCTCAGCAGCAAGGAGCCATAGGCATGGCTTGCAGGCTTCAGAGCCTCTCTCCTGGGACTGAAGCTCCATATCTCAATGGCTGTACTGGAATGAATCTAGGCACCAACACTAGAACCCTTTCAGCATCTCCGCAAGGGCAACATGGCCGTAGCCTGCTGTCCTCTGTGATTTTCTGAACAGTGCACAGGAAGAATGACAGCACGGCCTGGAGCCCGCAGGGCATTTCTCTAAGTGTGTAGCAATAAAATATCATGCACTGAGGTGGAGCCCTCAGGGTATCATTGTGCGTGTGCAAGAGGAAGGAGTCTTGTGCTGGCCGTGTCCGGGCCTGAAGACCTCATTGCATATGTGCAAGAGCACGGCAGGAAGTGGCCATGGCACTCAGCTATAGCGCTTTAGTGCACCTCAGCAAGGGTGAGCAGGATTGAGCTACGGAGTGTCTGTGTCCCTGAGTGTTTCCCTGTAAATGCCAAGGAGGAGAGAGACGCGGTAAAGAACTGGTGCCCTCGGTGCATCTCGGTAAGGGGACAGTAGGAGAAAGCCACGACACTGCCTGAGCCTTCGCTGCACATCCGCAGGTGTGTAATGGGAGGGAACCTCGCCCAGGACTGGAGCAGTAGTGCGTTTTGGCAGGAGCACGCAGAATGGAGCCATGATGCTGGCACCAAGACCTCAGGGTGTCGCTGCAAGTATGAAGCAAGAGGTAGCTGAGGGTCTGTCCTTGAGTCCTCACTGCATCTCTGCAAGGCTGCTCCGGGACTGGAGCCGTGAAACTGGCCTGGAGCCCGCTGTGACTCCGAGAGGGTTCAGAGGTGTGCAGCAACTGGACTGGCCTCATTCATCTGTGCAAGTGCACGTCAGAGAGGAGCCCTGGCTGCGGTTTCCAGTGCTCAGCGCCTCTCTGCAAGGCACAGAGGGAGGAGTCACGGCAGCCTTCAGTGCACCTTTGCAAAGGTGCAGGAGAAAGGTGGCCCGAAGCCCTCCGTGTGCCTATGCAAGAGTCAAGCAAGAAGGCCCATTGTACAGGCCTGGATATCTCACCGCACCTCTGCAAAGGCTCAGAAGAAAGGCACTGGCTGCTACCACCAGTGTGTCTCTGCAAAGGTACAGCAGAAAGAAACAAAGGACCAGCCAGCAGCTCTCAGTGCATCTGTGAAACTGCGCAGCACAGTGAAACCATGGCACTGGCTTGGAGCCTCACTGACTCTCCGCACCGGTGGAGGAGGCGGGTCGGATCCTCGGCCTCAGCGCACCCTGCAAGCGTGCAACAGGGAGGAGCCGTGGCACCGACCTGGTGCCCTCTGCGCTTCTCTGCAAGGGTGCAGCACTACAGGGCTCAGCACTGGTCTGAAGACGTCAGACCTTGCCGTAAGGACACAGCAGGAAGGAGTGATAGAAGTGGCCTGCAACCCTCAGGGAACCCTGCAGGGATGCAGCAGGAGGGATCCTTGCCACTGCCTAGAAGCTGTGTCAAGGCCTGGAGCCCTCGGTACATCTCTCCATGGGAGAGCAGGGGCCGAGTGATGGTCTCACAGTGCCCTCTGCCAGGTGCAGCAAGATGGAGCAATGGGTCTGTTCTTCACATCCTGTGCCTTGGCGCAAGTTTCTGGCAGAATCAAAACCACGGCACTGGCCTAGAGCCTCCAGTGGACGTGTCCAGTTTTGCCTGTTTTTGGAATCCAGTTGTGCTTTCTTCTGTCTGTAAGGTTACGCTGAGCTAAGCTCACAGTGCAGACAGACCCTGTACACTGGGTCTGTTTGCTCAGTGATGTCATCTATGCAGTGTGCTCTGTCTACCAGAGGTGCGTGGACCTCCGCGAAGCTTCGGCTAAACTCCTGAGTGCCAGGCTGTGTGTGCGGCTCTCATGCTTGCAAAAGTTAAAATAAAGCAGGGTTTCTTTTTTTTTTACTCACAACTGCATCACCACAAAAGTTAAAATAAAGCAGGATTTCTTTATTTTACTCACAACTGCATCACCAGTTCATGTCATACTCCAGCTATTATTAGGACAATTCCATGCAGAAAGAAATTCCAGGTGTTTCTGGAATGGTGTTTCTTCGTGTTTGAGCTGCATGCCTGGAACCTGCTTGTTCCGGGAAATTGGTTTAAAGACTGAGGTTGAAGTTTGCAAAGCCTAAGAGCTAGGTCAGGACAAAGATCCAGCTGCTAGAGCCATCACTGCAAAAAAAAAAAAAAAAAAAAAGAGAACGATCCACCAAAATCTGCAATCACAATGAGCACAACAACATTTGAAGCACTTCAGGAAATTATTCTGTACCAGTGGCTGAGCCACAGAGATATGTGTATCAAGTATGAAGTAAACACTGGCTGTACACCCCGTGTGTGCAAGCAACCAGCAGGAGCGGGGAGATGGTGCAGGCCCAGGCACCCCCACAGGCTCCTGGCTGGCATCAGGACTTGCCGAGAAGCTCACACAACCTAGGGGTTTAAGTGGCCGGTTCTGTGGGGAAAGTTTAGGAAAACTGTCCAAGGAAACCACAGGCCCTCGCTTGGTCTACTGCAACAGTGCAGCAGGGGCCACCCTCGCAGAGGCCTCCGGACACATCCTCCCTTCTCCATCCCTCGGTCTGGGCTCCCCCAGCACAGCATGGGTCAGCCTGGGGCTCCACTCCAGCACTGACCCCAGCATCATCAAGGCTGGGTAATGGTGAGAAGGGTCAGGCCTCCTGGGGCTGCCCAAGAAAGGGTCAGTTCGTGGGAAGCAGGATCACAGGCCCCCAAGGACCCAGCAGAATGCAAATTCTGAGAGCCACCTGCCCAGGTAGGTAGGGCTTGTCTTTCATCTTGTCCTCTCCCTGGTAGAGGAGTGTCACCTTTTGAAAATCAGCCTTGCCACCTTTGGGGGACACCTCAGGCCCACAGCCCTCAGTCTGGGCTCCCCGCCCCCAAACAGTGTGAGCCCCTTCCTGGGGGGCAGGACTAGGCAGGTCTGGTCCTTTGATCTCCAGTGGGCCTGGGGAAGGAGGTGGGAGGGTCTCATTTCTCAGCCAAGTGTTGATGGCTTAGTTGCACTCAATCCTTCACTTCAGAGGGAGGGTGGGCAGGGAAACCCCACCTGCCTCCCAGAGCCCCTCTGCACTTTAGCACCAGCCCTGTTTTATATGGAAACCTCTCCTTTTGTTTTTAACCACTCCTGATGCCAATGAACAGGCCTCAGAGGGCTGTGAGGGCCGGATACCCAAAAGGTCATTTGGCCCAGCCCTCTGCCTCCAGACTGGCCAGGGCCGGGCCAGTGGGGTGCTGAGGTGAGAGGGTCCTGGGGGTGGAGGTGGTGGGGTGGGCAGGACTCTCTGCCGAAGGACAGAGTGCAGAGAGCGCAGCCTGGGTCTGGGTTGCAGAGATTCTGGACCTTTAGGAAAACTGTCGGAAAGGTTGCTTGCTTCATTGTTTTAAAAGTAAATATTCGCTTTGAAGAAAAGTCCTTTTTCCTCCTTTTGCCTAAAACCCTTCGGGCTGCCCATCGCTGGAGAGGCTCCCCAGCACTCCGGGAAGGTCCTCGAAGGCCCCTCTGGCATCTGTGCTGATTTTAAACTGGGTGCCACTTCTTTACGAATCTGTGTTTGAGGCAGATTGTTTGGTGCCCATTCTGGCCCCTCCTCCCAGTTATACCAGGAGCTGGACTGTCCTCAAAGAGAAAGCGAATCCGCTCAGGACAGACGGAGGCAGGTGGTGGCGGCGAGGCCTCTGTGTCTGCTGCTCTCTGGGCCACCCTGTCTGGCCAAGGTCTCTGTGGACTGAGTTTGTCCTTCATTCAGAGCAAACCCACATGCTGAGGTGGCCAAGGGAAGGCACAGCACATCCACACGAAGCTGGGGAGCACACGTCCCCCAGCCTGGGTGGCTGCCCTGCTTCTTCCCAGCCTTCAAGACGTGCCCTGGCCTGGCAGCACCCGGCTCATGGCTGCCCAGGCTCCAGGCCCTCTGCCTCCTTCTCCATCTGGTCTACCTCCTGGGCTTCTGGAGTCTAGTGCTGGACCCCAACACGGCCACTGGCTTTACTATCAAATGTGCTTTAGCAGTGGGTGGGAGAGAGGTTCCGGGGCAGAGTGATGCGAAGTCTCCCCTTGGTCTGTGGATGGCCCCCTCAGACCAAGGAGACCATGTCTTAGCGGTCCAGGGGGACACCTTTACAGTGCTCCTGAGACCCAGCAGACTGAGTCTCCACTGTCAGGCGCCATGCCTGTGACTCACTCACAGTATCCCTCAGAGTGATGGGACTATGTCTCAACTGTCAGTGTCCCCACCGTCAGAGGAATATTTTACTATCTGCAGTGCTCTCCCGCCAACTTGATTCTGTCCAGCCAGCACTTTTCCTCTGTGTTTCCTGAGCTTTTGCTGGGAGCAGGGGTTGCCGTGTGGCACATGGAGTGTGTGTGCACCTTGCCCAGTCAATGAACGGGTCTTCTGCTGACCCTAGCTTGGGCTCTTCTGGCACCGTGCTCCACCCCCACGAGCAGCCATTTCCCACTGCCCCTGCCTCAGCCGGCACCTCCACCCCACCTCCATCCCCTCTCCCATCTTTAGTGGGGCCGTCGCTTTGTCCTGGGAGACTCTGAGTGGGCCCCGGCAGTCAGGGTCCCTTCTCCATCACACCCACACACTCACACACTTGTACTCCTACACTCTCAGGGCTCCTGGACAAGCTTGCAGCCGTGCTGTCTGGTGTGACATGGAAAATGCTTGTGCTGCAGCAGCCCATCTGGTCAGGGTTGGTTCTTTCTAGAAACATCTCCATACTCAGGCCTGTGCAGAATATCAGGATCAGCCAGCACCAGAGTCGCCTGTTTGGAAAGAAATGTTCAGTCGAGTGGCTGGAGCTTTGGCCGTTTGGAGAGCCATGAAGCCAGAATCCCAGGGTTCCCAGAATGCGGAGCGGTCCCGGCCAAGACAGGGCTGGGCGTCACAGTGGGTGGTGGTGCCCCAAGCTCAGGGCAGGGATGGGAAGGAATGTCCAGGCCAGGGCAGGAGAGTGTCATCTCACCTGCCCACAGTTGGGCACCTGCTGCCTGTCATGGTCGGCCCCTCTGATACGCTGGGGCCTGTGCTGGGGTCAGCAGCCTACTGTGGCGGGACATGCCCCCGGGCCTCTGCGGCTCAGTGTGGCACAGCAGCTCAGAGTGGGCAGAGCTGACGTGAGGACAGCAGGCCATCCGCGGTTGGCCTCATGCTGTGTTTATCTCTGAGGGTCCTGAGAGCAGCCTGGGCTCTGATACTGGCCGGTCATCAGGTGGACCTAAGGACGCCTCAGAGCGTGCTGAACCCTGGAGCTTCAGCAACAACTTCTGCTCAGTGGACTCTGCCTGGGGTCAGGCAGGAGAGGGAATTTCCTGCTCCTGTTGCAAGGTATGCCGGACAGGATGTCGGCCTCTGGTGACTGAGCAGCTGACCTTAGGGACAGGCTGTAGGGGAGGGTTCCGTGTCTCTGTAAGTTTTAACTTTCAGTTCCCAGAGGAGGTGAATGTGTGTCACTTCCTGGAAGGAGACAGGTGAATCCCACAGTTCCACTCTGGGTTTTGATGCTGGTTTGGTAAAAGTCTAAACATCTTATATATCCATTCCTTACTAAAAGCAAAGTGACGAGGCCAGAAACCTTTGGGACAGCAGGACATCAGGACAGGAAGAGAAATGCAGGACAGCCTAGGACTTCAGGGCAGCAGGAAACCATCAGGACAGTTGGAGACTCAGGACAGCAAGAGACCCTGGATCCAGGAGGCCTGGACAGCAGGAGACCCTGTCTAGTCGGAGGCCACAGGACAGCAGGTGACCTTCAGGACAGGAGCTGAGAGCTCAGGACAGGAAGAGATTTCAAGACAGGAGCAGCTCCCACAGCAGCACCAGTGTCCCTGCCTCATGCTGGGCAGGACTCGCTCGCTCGCTCGTGTTTGTTCTCTGTGGTGAGCGGAGCTCACGCCTCACACACCTTCACCTTGTCCCAGTAACTGAGGCACAATGTCAGCAGAGGAGGGGGCCCCCACTGCGCCCCTGGCTGGCAGCAACTCTCGCTCATTCCTAGGCCTTTCTGGATCTGGAACCCCTGGTGGGCCCTTAGGTCTGTGTTTAACGAAGGCCCTTGGGTGGTTCGCTGCATGGCCAAGTGGAGGGCCACGGGCACCTCTAATCCGACTAAAGCTGCTTGGGGAATGGGCCCCAGTGGGGCTGAATTGAGCAGGACAGGACCTCCCTAGGTCCAAGCTTGGGCTATTTGTGCTGCCCTTGTTCCCAGCACAGGACATCTAACTGGAAGCTCATGGCCTGTGCACAGAAGGCTACTGAAAAGTCCCCACATCCCTGCTTCAGACTGTGTGAGGCAGGATGGGTCTCATGTGCCCCGTGGTACAAGCAAGAACACAGCCACTCTTAAACCCTTGAGCCATCTGCTTGGTGCTGGCCTTGGGCTCTGCCAGCGGGTCGGTGATTCTTTGCCTATCAAAACTGTTTGGGTCATTATGGATAAACAAGTGGACCAGCTGCCACTGGCCCTCAGAGGGCCCATTTGTGGTGGCAGTGACCTCTGTTCCTAGAACCCCGAGCTGGTGGTCTAAGGTAGGAAGGAGCACCTAACCAACCCTACCCCTGTCCAAGCAGAGCAGGCTGGTGGCAGTGGTAATGGCCCAAGGGCACCACAGGGTCCCCACAGCCATGGTTTCTGTTGCAAAAGAGGGTCTGGAATGTTGCCCCACCCCAGGAAGCCCAGGGCCCCTCCTCCAGTGCCAAAGACCTTGTTACATGGGCAGTCCAGAGAGGTCTGGCGGTGCCGGAGGAAGGCAGATTGGGTCAGCAGGACTCAGCGCCCGGCCTGAGAAAGCTCCAGAGGGTGGGGAGGGTCCTGTCTGCTGGGAGGAGAAAGAACAAACGGTGGGCTGTGCTCCATGGTAACTCTCAGGTTTATAATTCACACACACACACACACACACACACACACACACACACACACGCGAGACCAGGTACAGCGCATGCAGTGGCCTTGTCAACAGTCTCCCAATCTGCCAAATCCATCAGCTCACTGACTGCACGTTCCCGGCTCAGTCAAGGGCTTGTGAGCTTCTGACCCCGGTGGATCTCCTAGAATGTGTGCGGCAGAAGGGCGCAGGGATCCCGCTGGGGTGTTGAAGGCCGTCTTCTCAGTGTTGCAGCAGTGTATTTGAAGGTTCTTTTATGAACTGTTTTTTTTGACACAAATGCAGTGATTACCAAATTACCACATGGTGCAGCTGGGATGTTGGCCGTGGGCGTGGGAAAGTGCTGAGAGCTCTGAGTCCTAAGCACTGGGCACAGATTTCTCTCTAATGGGAACCCCAGGAGCAGTGGCCCTGGGCCCGACACAGGGGTCCCCAGTGCCGGATCTTCAGAGATGCCTTGTGAGGAAAAGCAAGACTCCGTGAGCGTGGGATTCCCGGAACATCCAGCTTTGGTGGGGCTGCTGAACCTTAGTGTCCCACGGTTTTGATCTGATGCCTACTTTTAGCAAGCTGGTGCCTTCTCCTCACTGCTGGAACAGCTCAGGGAACCGGGATGCGGGGCTGGGTCCAGGGAAGGGGGCCCGGGCTCCTCTACCTTCCCCCGACAGCCTCTGTCTTGGGTGGCCAGTCCACACTGACACTCCCGTCCCTCTCTCTTCAACACTATTTGTACTGTTGTGCAGCTCAGGCTTCTGGGGGCAAGGGGCACCCAACCCCAACCCCTGGCATGGTCTCAGCACATATGGCCTCAAAACACAGGCTGTACACCAAAGGACGCAGGCTCAGGGAGAGATGGCCCCCACCGCTGTCACAGCTCACCGTGCAGCCCAGAGGAGCCTCGGGAGGTGTGCTGCTTCTCGGCACTGCCCCAAGGCTGGGCACCTGGGCCCCCGCCTTAGACTGAAGGCTTCACCCCAGTCTGCGCTTCCCAACAAACCGTGCCCCTTCTCTGCCTTCACTTCTCTGCCCCTTCTCTGCCTTCGCTTCTCTGCCTTCGGCCTGGGTCTTGTTCCCTCTCCTTGTTCTCTCAGGGTGCGGCCTTTATCTCCTGAGCTTCCACAGGGAGCGGACAGAGGCCAGAACAGACAGAATTAGGCAGACACAGATCCACTTCCTCTCTGTGACCTGTACCTAAGCTTGTCCTTTGCTTATAACAGCCATGCAAGCTCTCAGCAATTCAAACCGTAGCAGGCCGACCTTGCCCCTGCCTGCCTCAGCACACAGGGGCAGTCACACGATGGCTCTGGTCATCTTGGCCGGTTCCATTTCTCTGGCCTCAGAGTCTCCCACTGCTTACCTCAGCTTCCTCGGGCTCCCCTCCAATTCCAGGTCGCAGTGACTCATGCTTCATCCGTCCACACTTCTTTCAGGCCTCCACACTGACCGTTCACTGTTCTCGGCTCTGAACACTGTTCTCAGCTCACCAGCTGCCCTGGCCGTGAGTGCAGAATGGAGCAGGGAAGACTGCATGCAGGACCAAAGGAGGCAGATGCGGCCTCCGCCATGGAGGGAACGTCTCTGGCGCCCTGAGTCTGGAGTGGGATGTGAGGTTGAGACACGCCCAGGGTGATGTGTACAGAGCTCACGAGGGTCCTTTCCTCTCCAGCCAGCAGATCCATGGCCACACAAGTATCCATTCTGACACGGAGGCTGCTGAGTGCAAGAGACATCAGCGTGGCCAGTCAGGCTCTGTGGAGAAGATGCTGTCCAGGGGCCTCTGTGGAAAGGACAATCGGGCTGCAGAGGGGGAGGCCAGGCTCCTCTCGCTGCCCACTCACAGCCCTCTGTGGCTTGCACGTGGGAAGCAGAGCACACACCATGGTGCTGGGCTCCTGCAGGTGGCTCTGATGATGACCACAGAAACTGAGTCCACTCCTGGACGCCTGCTACCAGAAGCAGCATGGAGAGAGGAGTTAGGAAGGCAAGGGTGGGAGTGGTCAGGAGTTTGGAGAGAACTACGCAGAGGGGCCAGTCACAGCTATAAGAAGGCGAAGGCATGCAAGGGCCAGGCGGCCAGGGGCAGCAGGAACCGGACTCTCAGAGATCCCTGGTTCCAGGGTGTGGCGTGCGGGGCAGGTGTGGACCTTGGGGCATGTACACACAGACTGCAGCACGTGTATCTGTGTGTGGTGTGGATGACATGGTGAGTGTGGAGATGCATGCGTGGCTTTTTGGAGCGGACCCCTCCATGTTTTGGAACTTAGGCCTTTGGGGGAGACTGGTGGCCACGTGACAGGTTTCTGAGAAGGACAAGAAGAATGTCAGCTTTGGAAGGGGAGGTCAGGAAGGTTGATGATGCCTTAGCTCCAAGATGGCAGCACTGATCTTTTTGAGGAGGAAGGGACAGCGGAAAAGGCTGGGCCAGGGTGATGGAAGGTAACCTGGGAGGAGAGGGAAGATGCAGATCGGGAAACCACGGCTGCCCCCTCTCAGCTCCTGGTAAATGCAGAGGCTGCCACGCCTGCCCAGGCACAGTTATCTCCATTTTCCTCCTTCCCAGCAGCACGTCAGGCTTTTTATGAGGACAGAATAAGGTTCTCCATGTGCATTTGCCAAAGATACTTACTGAGAAGCAGCTGCTTCATTTGAAACAGAAGTTCTTAGAAATCAATCAGCCAGGTGTGGTGGCACATGCCTATGATCCCAGCACTCGGGAGGCTGTGGGCAGTGAACAGAGTCTCCCCAAGAGAAGTCGCATGGGCTACAGCCAGCAAGGCCACAGGTAGGAAGGGCTGCCCAAACCCTTTGGAACTCACATCTCACCACAGCCCACTATGAGTGCTGGACATGAAGCTACAAGATCTAACATTTACCCTGCTGAGTTCAGGCCTTGCTTTGGTCCCATTCCTTCCTGTGCCCCTATTCCTCCCTTTTGGAACAGGAATGTTTACCCTGCATCATTGTATGTTGGAAATATTTAACTCTCTTTTTGATTTTTATAGTGGCTCATAGATAAGAGTTTGCCTTGAGTCTCAGAAAGACTTTGTGGTTGGACATCTAAGCTCTACTACTACTGTTAAGATTTTGGTGGCTTACAGAGAGGGACTACATTTGCATAATGAAATGGACATGACAGTTTTGGAAATCATGGGTAGCATGTTTGGTTTAGATTTTAGGTGTTCCCCCAAAGTCTCATGTTTTCAAAGGTGGGGTTTTGGGAAAGGTCATTGGCTCATGGAGGCATTATACTATTTAGTGGCTTAATTCGCTGATGAGTTCACAGATGAATGTACTATTAGGGGCATGGTTAAAGGAGACTGGTCACCGCAGGCATGACCTGACCTAAGGTGTATTCTCGTCTCCTCCCTTCTCTCTTCCTTTCTCTCTCTGCTTCCTGGTTGCCATGGGTTGAGCAGCTTTTTGGTTATGCCTTTCCACCATGTTGTTTTTGCCTTGGAGCCAGACAAGCATGAACTGAATCCACCAGAAACGGTAAGTCAAATAAATCCCCCAGTTTCAGGTGTTATGTATTTTGTTCCAGTGATACGAAAATGTTTAGTATCATGTCCAGCTTCAAATGCAAATGTGGATTCCACCAACACAGTCCTGGAGGAAAGCCATCTTTGTGAGAGTGGTTCAGGGATCCTGGCCTTTAGAGTAGTGAGCAGATGGAGAAGATGCATCTCCACCATGAAGCTTGCATCCAGGGCAGCTGCTGTATCCGGATCCCAGTGGTGTTGGTGGGGTCTTCGCTCCAGGTTCTGCCTCTCCTTAATGCCTAGGCCAGGACAGCTCCCACCACATCACAAGGGGACCCATCCCAGGGAGCATGAGAAGGGCTCAGCTGTGGCAGGGCTCAAGCCCTCTTGGGACACAGGCCCTCCCAAGGGGAAGCTCCAGGCCAATACCCTGTTCTGGAGCTCTTGCCAGGGGGTAGGACCCATTGCTGGCTGCCCAGAGACCTAGAAGCTTCCCATCAGGTGCCCAGAACTAGGGCTGAGGGTTGGGCACATCGGGAATATCCCACTGGGCTTCACAATACTAGTGGGAATTAAACACACTATGCTGCCAGGGATTTAGCTCAGTGGCTTAAGTGCCTGCCTGGCAAGTGCAAGGTTGTGAGTTTGATCCCTGGTACAAACCCCCCCCCAAACAAACAAACAAATAAAAAAACCCAAAATCACACTATGCTGCATTCATGGGTGGCCAAAAGGAGGGAAATGAGGTCAGACTGGACAGTGTGAGTGACCCTGGACATGTGGGACAGGGTCATGTGACAGTGCAAAACCACGGGAGGGACTTTGTTTGCAGAGGTAACTCCGTGAACTTCAGTGGATGTGTGACTGTGTGTGTGCTTCCTGGTTGTAGGAATCTGTCAGCCAGAAACTGAAAACATTGCGCCAGCGCCTCTTTCATAAACGAGCCCCTGAAACACCTCCACCCGCTTGGAGCTGAAGCCGAGTGTCAACCTCAGCAGGTGGACACATCCTCACGGGGTGCTGCAGAGAGGGTGAGGCACCCTCCACACCCTGCAGCCCAGCTGCTCAAGGCCAAGGCCCGTCCTCAGAAGCTAGACTACGAGAGACACGGTCCCAGTTCGAGAACCCAGGTCTGCAGTCTCTGCTCTGCACGCCCTTCTCGTGCAATCTCCACAATTCCAGTCCTCCCAATCAGTGTAGAGGGGTCCGGCAGAGCGGGTCTTAAGCCCTTCTCCAGCATGTCCTCACTGTGACTCAGGGTGTGTCTCCTGGCTGCAACGCGTGCACTGACTGAAGGCAGTGTTGGAAAGGCCCAGTCACAGACGCAGGAGGCGTTCGAGAGCCTGCGCGCAGCATCACAGCACTTGTCCAGCACTTCCTTCTTGCTTCTCACTCGGTCAGGCTCTGCAGAGGCCGCGTGCAGTGCGGGAGACCGCTTCCGCTCTGCACCAACTGCATCTCACGGTACTCTTCTCTAGGCCTGCGGTCTCCTGAATCCAGGTTTGGGCACGCACGAGGCAGCTGGGGCCACGGTAGGGCTGGAGAAAGCCTCATAGACTCAGCGGCCACGTTAGGCCACAGGGCAGGTTTATCTGCTCAGTTCTTTTACTGGCTCACTCCAGGACATGCTCCGGAGGCCTTGGGAGACCAGCGCCCTCCTCCTGTGGCCAGGCCCCAGGAGTCACTTCTCCCTAGAGGTAGCTAAGGAGCTGGGCATGCCCACACGGGCAAGGCCTTGGAGCAAAGGTAGAACAAGTGTCCAGTGCTCCAAGCAGCTTCCCTCCTCCGACCACTGGCCAGCGTCAGCCCTGCTCTTTGCAAGGTCCCTGGGAGTCAGAATATGAGGTGGGGCAGGCTGAGGAGCTCCAAGGCCAAGCGGTGGCATGTGTCTGCTCTGTCCAGCAGGACCAGCCACACACCTGGCACTAGGTGAGCAATTCCAACTGCAGCTGAAGAAATGACTGAGGCAAGCTGAGCTGCTCCAGCCATGTGCTTGGCTCCAGGAGGCTGCACCTGGGCCCATGCAATCTGCTGCTGACACATGTCTAATTCCAAATTGTCACGTCCATGTCTCCGGGAGCCACACGCATATGGCCCTTCACCTGGCCAGGATTCCATCAGCCATTTCACAGAAATACAACTGCAGGGCCACGTAACGATTGATATGGCCGAGCTGTTTCGTCCCTTGGGAGGGGATGGATCTTGCACTGCCTCTGTGTGGTGTGTCATACGCAGGAGAGTGCCAGCTTTGCAAGCCCTGGCCCAGCCTTCTGCAGCACGAGTGACACGATCTTCAGGTGGCTTTGTGCATAGACCTGGCAGTCTTTCTGAGAGGCTAGCAGTGGCTTGTGCTTCCTTTTCCGTGAACGCTGGTGAAATCCTTTCCTTTTCGACTTAAGAGTGTCTTTTTTGTCAATTTAAATATTAGAGAAGTTTCCTTTCATTGTATAAGTTGCATTGTGTTTCACTGTCTTGTTTTTATAATGGTATTTGATACCATTTGGAATTTATTCTTCTGTAATCATATGTGTTAATATTATTATGACTTGCGGTTTTGTCTTATATTTAGACCTTTCTTGCTTAAGTACGAGAAGTCTACTGTTTTCGCCTTTAGTACACCTTCCCCACTTTGCTTTTTCCCCTAACCCTCTTCTTCATCCTGTTTCTCATTTTATTCTGTCTTTCTGTCTCTCTGTCTCTGTCCCTCTCTGTCTCTGTCTCCCTTATGTCTCTGGACCGTGTGAAATTCATTTTGGTAAAGTGAAGAACAAGCATTATAGTTTTTCTAGACTGCTTACTTAATACTATTGCAGGACAATCCACCAGTACTTTAAATGCTTTTACTATGAAACTTGGATGTATTTGGGGGAATCTGTTTCTGTACCTATTTTTCATTCCTCATCTCCCAAGAGCATAGTTTTAAACAGAATCTTATGGCATGTTTTACTATCTGGTAGAACTAATTCCCCTATCATCTTCTCTGTTTGAGTTGTCCTATCTATTCTTCTCTATACAAACTTAGATTTGCCTGACTGGTTCAAAAAGTGAAGATTTGGGGAAGGTTTCAGTGAAGAAGCAGATTGCCCTTGGGGAAATCACATCCTCACCATGTGGAGTCTGCTTTCCTGCACTGTCTGTGGGTAACCCTGGGGCACACAGGGCTCCCCGCTGTGGGCTCTCACACCTCTCCCTAAGCCTCGCTCCTGAACACTTTCTCCAACCCTGGGAACGCCTGGCTTGTGCATCTCAATTGTACCCCTTGCTAATTCTCTCACGTCTCTGAATGTTTTTTTTTTTTTTTAAACAACTGTTTCCCTAGGTTTATCTATATGTACCCAAAAAATGACCTATGGGTAATTACTCTGTCTTCTCCTTTTCCACTTCTGCATTTCTATTACTTCCCTGCATAGGTGGGCACTTCTGAACAATGTAAAGCTGTGTCCTAGGATGAAGTCTCTTGGTCTCTGGCCCCCGGGAGCATTTATCAGACAGCAGGCCACACTCTTCCTGTATCAGGCATTTAAAGCCCGGACATCGGATGCGGTCCATGTTTGTCAGTACCTAGCGAAGGTCATGCTGTTCTGGCTTGCTCTGCTAAGTGCAGTCCATGTTAACATGGATGTCACACTGTCCCCTCCTCACCCCGACAGCGTGCACCTCTCAACAAGCTCAGGGTGCTGTTTGCCAAGGTCTTGTTTAGGGCTTTTAAATTGCTGCTCAGACATCAGATTTGTTGGTGGCTTTCTTTTTACTGATCTCTTTGGTGGCAATGTTGTGCTGGCTTTAGAAAGAAATTTGGAAGCTTTCCTTCAATTTTTTACGTTGGAAACAGCTGAAATACTGTTGAAGCTGACAGGGGAAACATTGGCAGAGTGGGAAACTGACATGCTTTACTCTTTATCCAAGTAGCTTAGAAAGGTCTTTTAAGGGTGCCTATGGAAATCAGAGTATAAATGAGACATGTTTCAGTTTTAATTTCTGTTGTGATAATACGAAGAGTAGGAATTTGGGAAAAATTCCAAGTTTGACTTTCTCCTTAGATCCATTTGGTGCTCAACATGTTTGTTGGCTAATTTAAAGTTGTTTGAAGGGTGGATCTTAATTTTATTTAAATCCTATTCTAGTCCAGGAGCTGTGACGGTGGAGGCGGTGGTGGAAGGGCTGCTGCTCAGCTAGCAGAGCGAGGTCCGCCCTGCAGTGGGAGCCTGAGCCCTGGCCTCTGCCTGGCCCTGCCCGCCTGCCCCGGCCCAGCCCACGGCCCTAGGCAGCCGGGCTGAGAGCGGTGCCAGCACCACAGCCAGGGCCGGGGGGTCGCCTCGGTCGACAGCCTCCTGGCAGGTGGGACACGTCGGGACACGGGCCATCATGGGCTACAAGCACTGGCCCTCTGTCTGGGCCTCGGTCCCTGGGAAAGTCTTCATCCACGTCACAGCAGCTGAAGGCACTGTCCTGGTTGGCAAAGATTGGTCGTTTCTGGTGAATGAGTTGACACTGGGAGGCCAGAAGTGTGGGATCCAGAACTCACTGGTGCAGGACGGGGAATTTACCGTGGATCCTCACACCAAGAGCACGGGTGGGCCCCTACCTTCAACGTCACTGTCGCCATGACTGCCATGACGCGAGTCCTGCTGATGGGCAAAGACGGTGTCTACCGTGTACAATCAACAAGAAATGATATGAAATGGCCGCCCACCTGCGGCGTGTCCCTCCCCCGCCACCATTCCCATCTGCTTTTGCACCCCTCCTTCTCGTACACACTCAAACACCATTTTTATTTTGGGGGCCGTTACCCCATGCCCTTTATTGTTGCCAAAACCACAAGCTGGGGCTAGTTGGATGGATACCTCCCCCTACACCAACCCCTTCTGTATGTGGTTGGAAAACTTTGGTTTTCTGTTTTGTTTTGTTTTTTGGTTTTGGTGGGGCTTTTTTTCTGAATAAAAAAAGATTCTAAAAAAAAGAAAGAAAGAAAGAAAAAAAAAAAAGAACTGTGATGCTGAGCCATGCAAAGAAGTGGAGCCAAGTTCGGGTCAAAGTCGTGTTTGGAAGGAGCTTGCAGTCCCCAAAGCAAGGGGCTTGCAGGCTTGGACAAGCCCATGTAAGGGGGCCTTGAGGGCTGGGAGGGTGGCATTAAGGTCAGCAAGGGCTGTCTAGCCAGGGAGGACCCGGGAAGGTGAGGACGGAGGGGAAGGCCCAGCTGAACCTGGGAGGCTATGCTAAGACAGCCAGTGAGACTCAGGGGCGTGACTCAGGGCACTTTCAAATGCCACAGAGGCCCTTTCACAGCAGACTTAGTACGATTCTGGGTGCACGGGGGTGGCCACCTCTAACAGAGAGAGCACTGGCTTCCGGATGGCCACTGGGCGAGGCCATCTCTGTTCTGGGCATTTTTGGAAGGGTTTCCAGAGATACAGTGAAGGATGGTTGTGAGGACTAAGTTCATCCCAAGATACATCTTTTCCTTGACCCCAAAAGAATCTTTCAGGGACACAGGCTCCCTGGTGACAGGAGGAAACACACATATATTGTGTCACTGCAGTTCAGAAAGCCTGGCCTCTGTCTTAGTCCCAGCTGCAGACAGGCTGGGCAATCGGGCCACAGCTGTCCCAGCAGGGCGGCCTGGGCCTTTGCCCTGGTGATAACACGCTAACGTGATCCCTGTGGTGACAGCTCCTTTGTGCTCAGCTTCCGTGTGGCCCTCACGCTGGCCCCGTGGGGCAGAGCCACGCTGGGCCTTGACATGGACGGGGAGCGAGCGGGTGGGGGATTCGCCGTGTGCACTCCGGCAGTGGAAAACAAGAGAGCAAACAGAATCTAGGCCGTGGCGCTCGATTTCCAGGACTCGAAAAAGAGCAAAGGTTTAGTCTGACCCGTCTCGTGTCAAGGTCTCCATCCCATGCGGGGCTCGACAGCAGCCAGAAGGAGGTGGTTTGCCAGGAAGCTTTGCTCCTGCTCCTCCACCCAAGCCAAACGAGGCCCAGAGCCACCTCTTTGCCACTGAAAACCAACTGACGATGCTTCCCAGCACAGTGGTGAGGAGCAGCTTATCTGTTCCTCTATCCCAGCTCCAAACAGCACGGGGTTGGACAGATGTCCTGCCATGGGGCGGGTGCTGCACACATGAGGCTGAGGTTGGGGATCTCAGGCACCAGCCTGAGTCTTGCAGAGGCCCGCCTGGGGTCAGGCCCAGTTTCCCCGCTCCCAGATTCACCTGATTGACTTGTACCTGCCCGGGGTGGTGTGGGGTCAGGGTCGAGGGGTGCGGAGGAAGAGCAGACAGGAGCGCCGAGGAAGGAAAATGTGGAGGCGGAGGGGAAGACCCCCCCAGCCAGTCCCCAGCCTGGCCCCGCAGCCCGCCCCTCCCCCGGCCCATTCCAGAGCACAGATAAAAGTGAAACCTGAGTAGCAAATGTTTGTGCTCCATCCGCCAATCAAGGGCCCATCTCCATGGGAACAGGCACACTTCACAGCACTGCGAACAGATGGTCAGTGAGCAACAGGCGGCATATGTTCCCGTGAGCCCTGACACGGGCACAGATGGAGGGTGGGCAGGAGGTGGGCCCAGGACATAACCTGACATTTCCTTCTCTCCCTTCCCATTAGGGGCTGCATTGTTGGAGCGCACAGAGATTAGGGGAGCCTGAATAGCCTGGGGGTGGCTGGGCGCCCATTACTAACACTCCAGTGCAGTTTTAGTCCTACTTACTTAACCATAGTGCAACATTAGCGACAGCCAGGAGCCGCACAGAACCTGTTAGCAGCCCTGCCCCCTGTGCCGTCTGTGTCTCAGGCCTCTGTTGTCTGTGGCTTTTACAGCAGAAGCCAAAACTCCCTGCGTGGTACCATGGGAGAAAGGGATGTCTCCAGGACACTGTCAGAAGTGCAGGTGTATCGCTTCTCGGCCTTTTGGCTAAGATCAAGTGTAGAAGTGCAGGTGCGCAGAGACCACGACTCAGAGCCGGGAAATGCATGCATGTCATGGCTGGTCACTCTCTCATGTGCCCAAGCCACCTCACCTCACCAGACTCGGACGCTCTCTGCATTTTGATTGTCCCTGAAATAATGGCTAACCCTGGCGCCACACTGTGGTGGTGCTTTCTAAATTGTCCCGCTCGGTCAAATGCAGTAGAGGTTTACCTGCAAGCCCAGAGGAACAAACTCGTTCTGTACAAAGCAAATGTCCTGGTGCACTGGAGGTTCCAAGGGGAGAGAGAATCTCTGTGTAAGTTCAGCTACCGGGTCCAATGCCTCCAACAACAAGATTCCTCACATGCCCGGGGATGGGCGCCATCTGAGAACTTGGGACATGTTTACTCCTTTCTCATCTCCTCTGGGTTAACACACAGGTGTGCTTTTTCTCCTGAGGTAACCTTGTATGGAGATATTCATCTGCTTTGCCACCCCCACGTGAGTGCAAGAATAGAAATCTGATCACTACTGCCTAATCCCAAGACGCATCCACAGAAGCGCCCCATAGGCCACATCTCCCCAGTGACAGGCAGGGAGCTGTTTGTGGAAATGTGTACCTTAATAAGTATTACAGACTAAGAACTCCAAGGAGGAGAGCTTTATGTTGGTTCACAGTTTGTGGAGGTTCCAGTCCACAGTTGGCTGGCTCCATGCCAGGGCAACACAGCAGAGAAGTATTACAGAGGAGAAACAGTCCCTGGCATGCCAGGCAAGAGGCAGCAAAGCACAGCCCTGAGCCTCCCTTTCCCTTTATTCCATTCATGCTACAAACCTATTGTTTGCTACCATACACTCCACTTCCCATTATTCACCCAGAACTATGCTAACCCAATCAGTGCACTGATTTAGTTATCACATACCTAACCCAAATCCAGCCACCTCCAAAGTGCCCTGCCAAGGAGGCAGCATACGAGGCTTTTGGGGTCATCTAGACACAAGCCATGACACAGATCAAGCTAACTTTGAAAAAACAAACATGGCATGAGTCCCCATCTCACAGCTTCGAAGTCTTTCAAAGTTTTCAATCATCAGTTGGAATGGTTTTATCCTGTTTTGTTTGACTGTATCATACTTGATGATATGAACAGCTGTTTTGAAGAAAACAAAACATTGTGACAGCTATTGCTGATTCAATATCATCCTTCTTAGAAGTCCTACCATGCTTTTTTTTTTTTTT
>PVJX010029481.1:0-22810 GCA_004027295.1 Dolichotis patagonum
TTTTGTTTGACTATATCATACATGATGATATGAACAGCTGTTTTGAAGAAAACATTATGACAGCTATTGCTGATTTAATATTATCCTTCTTAGAAGTCCTACCATGCTTTTTTTGTTCTATTACCGTTGGTTCTATCTACCACATTGTGTCTTATTGGAATTTGAATATGTGTGATAGTTCAAACAAATTTTTTTCTTTCTTATCAAAAATGAGATATTATAATACCCATTGATCATTTTCTGTTATTCGGTTCAGAAAGCCCTGTAATTCTTTCACTATATGCGTGGCTTTATACTATTGTGTTATGTTTGATATTATTGTAATTGAAACTATGCTCAACTATAGCAGAGTAAGAGATATGGTGTTAGATACTGTTTATGTCCAGTTAACTTAATGTAAAGTACTGTGTTGCCTATGTTGTCCTGTTCTGATCTGCTCTGTACTGCCCCCTTTTGTTTTATTCTCTTTTAAATTAAAAAAACAAAACAAAACCCAGATGATTCCACTGGGAAAACAGCTGGGCTGTTCCAGGGAGGGTCGCGGGTCTCAGGTGTTACCCCTTCACAGGGCCAAGAATCATCCTTTGAAGGTCAAAATGTTGGATTCCCATTATATTCAGTTCAACTTTTTCAATTTCAGGAGTTTCTTTAGAATTCAGGACTGTTTGAATTCTAAAGCTATTACATTTAAACTAGTGTTCCATAATAAATATTCAACTTCTTTCCCTCCTTCTCTTTTACCTCCCCTCCCTACCCCTCCCTGCCCCTTCTTCCTTTTCTCCTTCCCCCACCCCCTTCTCTCCCTTGGTTTCTTTTTTTTTTTTCCAGTACTGGTGGGTGAACTCAGAGCCACACCCTTGCTAGGCAAGAGCACTCTGCCCCTCAGCTACAACCCAAGCCTGTAATTTATCTTTTTGATTTATATAATTGTTACCAAACTTCAGATACAAATGAGCAATTTTAATGTATTTTTTTTTTACATAACAAAGTATCCTGGTAGTAAATCTATTTTTTCAGTAATTTCACTCACTACACATCAGCACGGTCACAATATTGTCACTGTGAACGCTTGGTCAAGGGATAGCCAATTTGGGCTTGTATGGGGAGGCCTGTTTTTAGAGAGTGGAAAATTTATAAATATGGTGACTGAGAAGTGGATAGCATCTCTGCAGCCTATCACTTTGCTCCTAACATCTGCTCTTGTTATTTTCTTTTCTTTTTTCTTCTTCTTTTTTTTTTTTTTTTTTTTTTTTTTTGGTACGGGGGATTGAACTCATGACCTTGTGCTTGCCAGCCAGGCACTGTGCCCCTGAGCTAAATCCTGGCCCTGCTCTTATTATTTTCATTCTGTTGTACATTATGGTTTACGCTAGGCCTTACAAGACAATGTCAAGATAGGTTAAAGGTTATTAAAATTATTATAGTGATAATATTGTTGTAGTTAGCATGAACTCCTCTTATAAAATCCCCAAATATCTTTAATCTAAAAAAAGTTAATCCACATTCCTGGTGGTAGAGAAAGAAGAGCTGGAAGATGCCTAAGAACTCACAGATTCATAAAGATTCTGCTCAACTCTGGTGATTTTGTTTTTTTAATGAGCTCCTAAGCAATGCCCACGCTGCTGATTTTCATTCTCAAAACATCCAAACTGGAGAGAATCTCTGAATGAAAATGAGGATCAGCAGCTTGGGCATCACTTAGGAGCTTATTAAAAAGCAAAATCTTGGGCTATATTCCAGGCGCAGTGAGTCAGACACTGCAGTGGAACTCCCTAGATGATCCGGAAACACAAGAGAAACTCCAATTCTGCCTATCTATGCTATTTACAACATCAAGAGAACCAAAATCAAACCCCTACAAGAAAATTATAGATGATCAGAAGCTTGAACACTCTTTGGTAACAAAGCAGCATATAATCAGATCTAAAAATTAGTAGTAAACATTTCTTTGACTATAAAAAAGCTGTAAGACTAACAAAAACAAGAGAATACAGATGATGTGCACGAGCTGATGGTGATGTCCACTGTTACAGAATCAATTTAGTTATGATGACAGTATATTAGAAGTATCACTTTTTTTGCAATTGTCATCTATATTTTTAAACACTTGCTAAGGTTATGAAGGTATAAAAATGTTTTATACCATGATTCAGATTAAACACAGAACTTACGTGTGCTACGCATCTAATTCTAGGCCGTTTCTCACAGGAAGTGGCTCCCCCTAATTCCCTGTTCTCTGTCTTGCTCTGCGCGCCCCTAAATAGCTCTGTCTGTCATAACCCACTCTTACCTCTTGGGGTTGTTGGTGCCGAGAGGCCATAACGAGGAAAGCCCGCTGAGCTTGGAAAGCTCCATGTACCATTTCTGCCTGTGAAGAAAGAGGGAGACAGCAGGTTCAATGCTTGGTTCCTAAACCAATAATTACCGCATGACCCAGGAATTCTACCCCTAGCAGGATACCCAAGAAAGATGTAAACATATGTTCACCCCAAAACTAGTAAAGGAATAGTCAGAGCAGCATTATTCATGTTAGCCACAATGTAGAAGCAATTCTAATACCTCCAAATGGATAACAGAGAAATAAAATGTGATGTGTCCACACAATATTATTCATCCTGAGAAAGAAATAAAGTACTGTTACATGCTACAACATAGGTGAACTTGGAAAACGTTATGCTGAGCAATGGGAACCAGTCACAAAAGAGCACATTTGTATGACTCCATTGATGTGAAATGTCCAGGATAAGCAAATCTATAGAGACTAAGTAGATTAGTGGTTGCCAGGGGCTGGCACAAGAGAGAATGGGGGGGTTGGACTGTGGACAGGAATAGGATTCTTTTGGGACTGATGAGAATGTTCTGGAATCAGTGGTGATGATTCCCCAACTTGGTGAATACACTAAAAATCATGGAATCATACCCTGTAAAAGGATGGATGTTAGGATGAGACTTCTATCTCAACAGTTATTTTAAAAGACTGAGCCTCAAAATGCAAAAGATATTCAAAGGATGCCTCTCTCCTGTCCTGCTTCTGAGTGTGCCCAGAATCTGGGGGAGAGATTTGCCCCTTAGGCCATATCCATAGTGATATGTTGACCAAGAAGCACTGGTCTTTTGAGAACTCATTAAAATGAATCTGGAAAAGATTTCTGTCCTGTCATTTGGGGTCCTGGTAGGGTGGGGCCCACCTTGAGTGAACTTCCGCAGGAAGACGTGTGCAGGTGGGAATGACCACATATTCTCTTCTTACCTTCTACTTACACTTAACTCATTAAGTGTAGCAAGAAAAGATATTTTGAAATATTCATGTCACCCAGCACTAGCTCTTTTCAAACATTATCTTTAGTTTTAAAGAAAACTCACACAGTTGTTTCCATAAGATAAAACATGTGAATATGGAATACTTTTTAAAAATGTAGACCCCAGGCTTGATCCCAGCTTTACCACCACCACCACCAACAACACAAAGAAATAAAGAAAAAGAAATATGCAGAAAGACTTACAAAATGGGACTACATCTAGTGTTATTTTTAATTAGAAAACATACATTTTAATTGTAATTAAATATAGAGATTAAAAAGAAAAAGAACTGTTAAACTTCAAAGAAAAATTTCTGTACCATAATAGTTACTAAGTCCTAAATGGTCAATCTAAAGTTTAAGAAATTATAAAATAGAAATAAAATTAATTATGTGTTTGCATTTCAAAAAAATGTGTTATAATTTTAAACAGAATTGGTTGGCCTCTCACTGAAAAGGACCAGAACATAATTACTCTCATACCTTTTCCATTTCTGGTCCCTTCTCTTCCATATGTTTTAGTTATTATTATTATTATTATTATTATCATTATTATTATTATTAGTCTTTTTGAGACAAGGTCTTGCTATGTAATTCAGGCTGGCCTTGACCTCACTTTGTAACCCAGGGTGGTCTCAAACTCCCAACAATTCTCCTGCCTCGGCCTCCCAAATAGTGCTGGCATTACAGGCGTGCGCCACCACACCTGGCTCTAGTTATCATTTTTATTTTGCTCAATTTATGGCATTTAAATTCCATCTATAACAGAAATTTCCATAGTTGTTTGGTATTAGTTCTACACCTACAGGAAGCTAGTGGTTATCACCATAGCCTCTCCACTTCTGAGCATCCTGTTATATTTTATAACTGGCTGGACCTCCATAACAAGTATTTCCTTCTCCAAGATCTCAGAATTGCTTTGCTCTTTCGGGTTTAAGCATAGCTCTAGTTGTCTTCAGACTCGTATCTTTGGGTCCCTTTCAATCTCTATATCCAAAGCAGAGCTCTAGAGGGAGAAGTTGGAGCCTAGTTAGCTGTTTTGCTTTCCTGGAGGAAACTGACTTATTCTGGTGCGATCTCTGAAGAACTATTTCTTTATCCTTGAGATTTAGCATCTTAACTAAGACATGTTTGGGTTTTGAGCATTATATATTATATTTCTTGGAAAGATTTAGTCCTTTTTTCATCTTTTGGGAAATTTTCTTATATCTTTTGATAATACATCTTTGTCTTTTGTTCCATTTGTGAGTCTCTATTCAGAGACTCCAATTGCTATCCTCATGTTGTGTAATGTTTGAATGCCTCTGTAGCTTTCAGACCCCATCTCTAACATCATCTGTTGTGTTCCCTGTGCTCATATGAATATTTTTTCTATTATTGGTAAAAAAATTTCCACTGGTCTCACACAGTAAGGGATATATATCTACATTAATGTTGTTTTTAGTTCTTGATTTGTTAGACTTTTATTTCTTTTCTTTTCATTCTTATTGTTTTATAACCTTGTGTCTAAGCTATTTTAAAATTACTTTTATACTCCTGTCAAGTTCTAAGAGTATAAAGTATATTCTTATTAAGTCATTAGGAGAGATATGTTTGGTTACTTGTTTATTCTCTTCAAAGGTGCTATAGTTTGGATCCACTGTCCCTCAAAAGCCCCTGTGTCTGAGGTATGGCCCCAAGTTAGGTGTTGTTGGAAGGTAGTGAAGCCTTTAGGAGATCAGCCTTGGGGTAAAGTCTTCAGTTGCTGGGAGCACTTCTCCATGATGGCTGCAGGTGAGACTTTAGTCTCTTTATTCTTGGCCATGAGGTGAGCAGCTTCCTTTTCCACACACAACTGAGTAAGGCTGTTGTTACGGTTTGTGTTCAAATGTCCCCCCAAAGTCTCATCTGGGCATGGTGGGTAGGCCTTTTGAAGACAGCTGAGTCTAGCATTTATGATTGGTTTGTTGTCTAGTGCTGGGATTGGTGGTGTGGGTGCTGCACCCACCTAGGGGCAGGTAGCTGGAATATGGCATAAGGCAGGGAAGGAGGCATGCTTTTTCCTTTTTTGCTCTTTCACTCTTGTCACTTTTGGAATCTGATATAGTTTGAAGGGCTGCCCCTTAGTCACATTGCCCTGCCTTGGAGTCAACTGAATATGGACTGAAACCTCCAAAACCTGTAAGCTAAATAAACCCTTTCTTCCTTCACTTTGGGCATCAGGTATTTTGTCTCAGCAATGAAAGAAAAGTAACCAAGTCAGATGTTTTCTAAATTCTACAAGAAATATCTTTTAACCTGGCAATTCTATACCTAGCCAAAGTATTAATCAAGGGTTAGGATAGCATAAAAAATTTTTCTGATGTTTAAGCTCTTCGAAGTTATCTGTATTTGTTCCTTTTGTTTCTTTCAATCTAAAAGTTCATTCTACCAGAAATAGAGCATAACCCACAAAAAGGAGATTTGTTGTATGGGAATTGGAGAGGCAAGAGAGGGACAGAGGAAATTCTCTGACTGTGAGCTGAGTATGCAGCAGCCTAAAGAGTTCCGAGACTGGCTGGAATTGCGGGAATATTCCAGGAGAGATGCGGCCAGGTAATATTAACAGCAATAAAAATAAAATAATGAATCAAAAAAGAGAAAACTATTATCTGATGGCCTGAATTCTTTAAGAAGAAATTTAGATTTCTGTGGGAAGTTTTGGGGGGATAATTTAGCATAATACAGAAAAATAAGCCAAAGAAGAATAATTTACAGTTAATTTCATGTATTTCTCCCCACCAAGACATACTGTCTTACCATACCCCAAACTTCTAAACCAGGAACTAAAATAACCTTTCTTCTCTTAAGCTGTTTATCTCAGGTATTTTGTCATAGTAATGGAAAGCTGACCAGAACAAACAGTAAGCCTATGTCCTTCTACTTTGCATACTGCATTCTGTTTTGAGACACTATGATAGCCACCATACTGCTTCTTTTCGTATTGCTCATGTTTGACCTGCCCTGTCCAGATACTTTATTTTTTCTGATAAAATATGGGTGATTCTTTGAGTCTCTTGCCATCATACTGGAGATCAGTGTCTTTTCCTTTGGAAGCAACAGTTTGAAGACAAAATACTCTATATTCTCTTCTTTTAGGGAACATGGAATAGGAACAGGGAAAGGAAGAGCTCAGCAGAGATGATGAGGTATAGTCTCTGTTTAATATTTCTTGTTCTGGGAACGTGTGAAATGATTCAGTTCATTTACTTGTGACACATGCCATTCTGATGGAGAAAGTGGTCCCTCAGGATTCCCATTGTTTCTCCAGTGCAGAACCTGGACAGGAAGCTTCCCCATTTACTGAGAGAAGCAGCCTATGGTGTTCTTTGCCATGTTCATATTCTCCTTTCTTCATTTCATTTCTTCTAAGTCTTTGAGGGATGGGGAAGATAGGATTACAAGAACCAAAGCTGTTTATCCATCATTTACTGACATGTGTTGCTTTAAATTGTGACTTTTTTGTTTGGCTACCATGAGGGAATTCTAAAAAACTCTCCCCTGTGTTTTTGGTTATTTGTGGGAAGAGAAAAATTCTTTTCCTGAAAGAAATCTTGAAAAGGGTGATTCAGTTTTATTTGGTCATGAGTTTATATTCTTTTTAGCTGACTGATTTCATCTTTAATCATCTCCTTGTTAGCTTCATATCTATTTGGGGCAGTTTCTATCTCTACCATCTTGGACATGACTTACTTCTCTAACAGGTAAGAAACAACTTCATACTTTTTCACAAACAGATACCTAGAATAGCAACAGAAACATTAAATTCACCCCAATGTCAATACTAGGCAAATTTCTTGGCCAGAAGGATAAATGTGTTAACTAAATGGGAAATGACTAGTTTTTCTCATTTCTACATTCTTACTATGTTTGGCATCTGACAAACTTTCCAAAATATTTACTGAAATGAACACCTTAATCTTGTTTCTAATTGTCTTCATTACTTCTCATCTAAGGTCTTTTTTTTTTCCATTAAGAAGAAAATGCTTGGAATCAAACCAAGATTTGTAAACTACCTACATTTAAAGTTACAGATTCAATCATCATCACCATAACAGATTAAATCCTATGAATGTTTAAATGAATGTATTTTTTTTCCCCTCAAAAACATTTGGAAATATACCAACTTCCCTTCTTTTTGTTCTGGTTGTCCTGATTGCTGGGACCACAGTGTCAAAAAAAAAAGTCTCAAATTTTGGGCATTCCTTAGGGACAAACAGAGAGTTTTCAAATTTCACTATCTGGGAGGCCATTATCACCTTATTATGTGAAGCTCTGAGCTGCTTGAATGTGTTCCCATGTATCAGAACTGTATTTTCAGTGATTCAGAAGAATTTCTGTCAGTCTCTAATGACCACATTGCCAGAGAAGATCACAAAACACAACTTTCCACAGCTTGGATATAAATAAAATAACTGCATTTTTCCCAGCAATGATAATACTAAGGAACTGTCTTCATCTATGACAAGCCTTTGCATAGTCTGCTGAATGATAGTTGCCTTGGGAACAGTGATTTGGGATGGACTGACTCTTATAGTCAAAATGGTACCTTGGAGTTGGCATTAACAATATTTTTGTATTTGTCCCAAGATGAACACTGGCATTAGTCTTTTTTTTTTTTTTTTTCAGACTTGCCTTAGTAACAACATGTAGCCTGTTGCTAATAGAGCAATTTCCTGGCAGGTCTGATTAGTGGAGATGGGCAATTTCATTAATTAGTCTTTTGCTCTGAATGGCCTTTTACTGAACAATAGAGGTTGAGGTTGGGATAGAGAATGGTTACATCCCCAGAAAATTGCTTTAGGCCCCTTTTATTTTGCTTATATAGACAAAAGCTTTCTGAGGATTCATCTGTGCCCTTTACCTATCAGCTCCCTGGAACTCTAGACATAATTAGCAAACTGTAAACCACATTCATTTTTGAACTTAATTAGGCCACACATCCGGGAACTTTCATTCTAACTTTGAGCTTTTCAGATGTACTTGTTTCTTCTTTCTAGAAAGTTCTACAAGTCAGCTCCATCAGACAGTATTCTATTTAGGAGCAATGCTATTCAACCTGCTGAGTCTGGTAACTGGACAGGGAGAATCTGGCTCACTCAGGCTGTTCAAAACACTGTGAAAGAAAAAGCCAAGCGTAGGGGTTTTCAGGATGACAAATAATTGAGAGTTTTTGCTGAGTTTGTCCCTACACATATGCAGGGCTCTGAGAGCCCCAGTGACCTTTGGCGGGGTGAGTCAAGGTTGTGTGCGTGTAGTCTGAACTCTGTCAGTTACCACACTGAGGTTCTCAGACAAGTTGGTGGAACATCTATTGTCCTGTGGTCCTACAGCAAATGGCAGAAGAATGAATTTCAGTAAATCGGTTTAAAGCAAGCCTTGGGGACAAGCAAACAGACACCAGCTACATATGACATATGATCATCTAATCCTCTTGGTGCCCAGGGGAAGGCCAACTGATCTCTGAATACTCACTGCAGCTTTTCAGGGTTTTGTTGAGAAAACCACAGGCTGCAGGGTCCCTCAGGGATGGCAACATAAGCAGGCACAGCTGTGGGAAAGGCATGGGTGAGACCTGGAAGATGGAAAGGTTTCCAGCTGGGGCATTTCCAGATCCTTCTAAAAGTGCATCATCCCCCTTCCTGAGAACCAGCAAGTAACAGGACCAAGAGCATGGCAATCTCTTTACTTGGTGTCGTCTGCACGTCAGGTGCAGGCCACCGCAAATGCCATCCCAGTGAACCTCCCCAACTGTTTCTATGCCTTATTATTTCACAATTAGACACAACAATGGTCAGATCAATTCTTTAAGGGCCTCTATCCTACCCTAGGGGAGAAGTCCCATTGTGTTTTGGCGAATGAAGAAGGATCAGATAGATGAAAGGAAGACCAAAAAAATGCCCCCCCGAAAGAGGTTGATAGGGTGCCAAGATGAATTTTCACAATTTCATGATTTTGCTTAAAATAAAATGGAAGACACCTCATTTTGTAGATATGAACATAATAGGCACCAAGCCCACAAAGCCAGATTATAAAAGACATCTCAGTCACCAGGAATTTTAAGACGAGCTTAAGCCAGTGGCTATCTTGAGCGTGCTCCAGGATGGACTGGATGTTGTGCTCCGGCAGCTCAGTGTCACCCTTCTGACTCTGTGATTCAGCAGATCTGGGAGGGCCGAAGGATCTGGATTTCTGACAAGTTCTCAAGTGAAGCTGATATTTTGAATCCAGACATCATGCATGGAAAGCTACTGGGTTAAATGCTATCTTAATGTTCTTTCTCTCATCTACCTCATTTTCATCAGAAGCTGAATTTAGAAAACAGCTCAGGAGCATCTACTTTGGAATCATGCACTTAGACCACACAAAGGCGCTCACTTCATTCAATCCTTGTACTATTTTTGGTAGGCGAAGGGCTGAAGGTCTACTGAAAACAAAGTTCTTTGCTCAAGGTTACAGAACCAGACAGTGGGCAAGGTTGAGGGAAGAATTCCTAACTCCTGATTCCTTTCTAGATTTCTTGTACTGTCAAGGGAGAAAACTGAAGCAGAAGAAATGGGGAAGTTTGGAAAAAATGAAAGAGAACAACTGCAGATCATGAGAAGTGGGTACAACTGTGACAAGCCAATATCGTTCTGAAAAAAATACCAGAAGGCTGATTTTGTAGCTAGAACTGCTCGCCTAATGGGAGATGACAAGTCGGCATGAGCTAAGCCAGCTGTGAGAAGTATCACCACCCAGAAGCATTTATAAAACAGCCACCAGAGTACTTTGCCTTGGTGCTGAGCACAGGACGGTGGTCCTGGTACCGGGAGTTTACAAAAGAAGGGTAAAAGGAAACAAAACAAAACAAAAGAAGAAGAAGAACAAAAACAACCAAGGGCCCTGGGTAAAAACGTGCTAATGGTGTTGGGAGCAGATGCTGCCCACTGAGAAAAGAAGGTTCCTGCCTTTTCCACCCACCGTGAGTGCCTGGATGCTTATTTTCTTGTAACCACTTCAGGGTTTGAATTTTTTGTCAAGGCTCTGGATGAAGTCAAGAATTTTGCCTGGCCTCCAAGCCTAGCACAATCACACCCTCATCTCCTGCATTATTCCCTGATGCCTCTGCCAAGACTGTCTGCTTCCACTGTAATCTCCCAAGCACCCAAGGACTCATCTGAAAGAACCCCCGGACAAGAAACATACAACATAAAGCTTGCCTTACACAACTCTTTTGCCTCTTTGAAAGAGAAACTAGGACCTGGAGAGGTTAGTGCATTTTCTAAAGTTGGTAGACAATGCAGGATTAGAATTAGAAACACAGATTTAGAGCTACTGGTTTCTCCTAATCCCACACTAAGCAGCACAGTGCCATAATCTTGGACAAGGTCTTCACTGCTTCCTTGATGACATGAGAAGTTTCTGAAGACTCAAGATTTCACATTCTATTCTTTCATCTCCTCTGCTGCGACTAGAATGGGGCTTTGTGTGGGGTGGATAACTTAGGTTTACTGTCACTTTGAATTTTATTCACTGTGGTTTAGGACATTTGACAGAAAATTAAGTCCAGGAACTGACTTTAATGGTGTGCCCACAAAAGCAACAGATAGGGGATATGACCAGCCCAAAAAAAGAGAACAGAAGTGGGATTCCATAGACCTTTCCCATCATGCCCAATCTCAAGTGAAGATGGAGGTTTTTCCTAAGTTGCCAGTAGTACTTCACTCTTTGCATGGGTTTGTCCTGGTCTGCTCCCTCTGTTAACTTCCTAAGCATCTACTTTAAAGCCTCCCACCTCCCCCTCAAATCTCCATCCCTACCCTCCCGAGTCCAGCACATGGCAGGTGCTTATTAAGAACCACACAGCAGATGGCTATGTGAAGGAGACAACAGAGCCAGGATCCTAATTGAGTGTCAGTCCTTAACTGTTAAACCCAGTAAATGTGGGTTTATAAAGCAGTCAATGGAGAAACTAGAATACCTCTATATCCTTCCAATTTTAGGTACCTGGTCTGAGAGTTAAAACATGTGCCCTCCTCCATTTTTTTTTTTTTTATTTTGGTACCGGGGATCAAACTCATGACCTCGCCACATGCCAAGCAGGTGCTTGTGCCGCTAAGCTAAATCCCTGGCCCTGCTACCCCTCCTCCATTTTTAGCATGAAAAAACAAAAACTCAAAACAATTCAATTTCAATTGTTCAGGCAACCCTATTCAGTTTCCATCACAGTTTCCTCCTGTTGGTGACAGAGTATATGTCTGTGTGTGTGTGGAGGGGAATGCTGCAGGCTCGATCAGGAAGGTGTTTTGAACACACAGGTGTGCCGTCACCTGGTGGAAGGAAGGGGGTGGCACTGTGATGCTGGAAGTCACTAACAGACTGATGAGCACTGCTTTCACTTGAGTTGTTAAAAATATCAAAGCTCTCTAAAGATGCCTTTACTTTTGCTACATAAGATCTTAATTCCCGTGCTTATTGTTAGTTTTGTCATATTAGCCCGGGGATGCTTAGAGGAACCTATAGGGATTGAGAGGTGGCTATACCCCAGCTGCCCCATTTATGCTGTCATAGGCAAAAAATAAACCATATACATGCAGAATGTTTCTTCACCACGACTTCTTTGGTTCCCATGGGCTTTTGCCTATTTTGCAGTGGGAAACCACTCTCTGTTCCTAGCACCAGTAGGAAAAGGCACAAAGAAGGAAGCCAGAATTGCCACTGGCAAAGACACTTGGATATCTACTCGAGCTAAAACTTGTTCTCTGGGCAAAATCTGTTTTGTTAGAAACATAATTCAAAGCTAAGAGCTAGGAAATCAGACTGGCTGCTATTTGGAGTAGAATCTGAAATTGCTGCACTGAGACAAGAGAAAGGCCAAGCTTTCCTTGGACTACAAGTGGCTCCTTCATTTCCATCAGCATCTTCATACATCATCTACACTCTCTGCCAGCGCTTGCCATGTGTTGCTGGTCCCTGTACTCATGGCCAACACAGAAAGCAGAGTGGCTCTGTCTTAGGGGGGAGAAAACAGACCATGCAGAGAATGCTTGTTAAGATTTTTGAAAATATCCTTATGAAATAAATATGCCATTCCCGCCATGAAAGTTACCTGTGGATATTGGGATTATGTATAGTTTTTGTTTTCTTTTTCATGTTCATTGTCAAATCTCCCCACATAATAAAAATTTTATTTTATCAGAAAAAAAAGTAAGTAAAATAAAAACTTACATTTCATTTCATAATCAAAAGGTATCTTCTGAATATCTGCTGTGCGCGGAGGTGCTAAATCAGGTATAAATCAAGGGAAACAAAAATGCAGAGAGCATTGCATGCGTGTGAGTAGTAAGTGACAAAGTGTTCACTGAATGAAGCAGACACACTCCCAGTGTAGCAAAGAGCTGCCACCACCATGGTGGAAAATGCAAGCTTTTCCACTTGGTCAGTTTGACAAAGCACAGAAGCATTCTCATAAAAAAAAGAGAATGAAAAGGGGAATGTATTCTTTTTGGGTAAAAGATTTGCTTCTCTCTGGAACCCAGGAAGCATAGTGATTAGTATTATTTTATTTAATTGGTTACACAGACTCATGGGTTTCATTTCGGCAGATTTGTGCACGCATATAACATACTTTGATCCATTTCAACCTCGTCACCCTCTTGCCCATGAGGTTCCCATTAGGAGGGGGGTGTTTCACAGTATGTATTTTGATCACATCCATCCCCACCTTACCTGACCTTACACCCCCTCCCTCTCCTTCTTATTCCCTTCCTATTATGTAACACTCTCTCTTTTCCTTTCTTGGTGTCTTTTTCATATTCTCTACATTAGGGAGACTATGCAATATTTGTCTTCCAGAGCCTGGCTTATTTTACTCAATGTGATTATCTCCAGATCCATTAGTTTTCCTCCTAATAACATTTTCTCTTCTTTATGGCTGAAGAATACTCCGTTGTGTATATATGCCACATTTTCTTACCCATTTATCTGCAGAAGGGTACCTACGTTAGTTCTGTATCTTGGCTGTTAGGAACTGTGCCACAATAAACATGGGTATGTAGATATTTCTATTGCATGTTGACTTTAACGGCTTCAGGTATTTTTTCCATGATTCTGGTTGAAAACCAAATTGGATGAAAAGTGAATCAAATTCAATTATTAGGTTCAACATTGGCCTTGTGAGGAAATTTGATTTGGTTCTTATCCAGTTCAGTTTGCGATCAGAATCATGGAAAAAATGAAGTTCGTGAACTGAGGTAACCCCTTGTAATGGTATCAAATGGTAGCTCTATTTCCAGTTTTTAGAGGAACCTCCACATTGATTTCCATAGTGGCCGTATTAGTTTACATTCCTACCAGCAGTGAAGTAAGATTCTGTTTTCTCCATATTGCACCAGGATTGGTTGTTTTCTGTATTCTTGACAATAGCCATTCTGACAAGGATCAGACAGTTTTTGATTTGCATTTCCCTAATGGCCAAAGTACCTTTTCAGGTACTTAGACATTTCTGACCTTTGTCTCTGTGGCCTGGTCTCTGGCTTCTGGAGACAATAGAGATTTCCAACACCTACAGTTTGCCCATGGCTGCCTTTTTGAAGTGTCCAGTGTGAGTACTATAAAACCGAGTCTGAATTTACAGTCTGATGAGGGGATGGAAGCAGTAATGTCACACTCCTCTTGCTTAAAAAATATGTTGGCAATACCCCATTCAATCATAAAGACAAGTTAATTTAAAGACTCTGGTGTGCTCAAATACCAACCAAGTCACAATCAATTTCAGAATTTATATTCACCAAAACATCCATCAAAAGGCAACAGTTTTATACTAGGCAATTGTTATAAATTATTGTTTTTACTGTCATTAGAGTTTATTGATTTTTTTCTTCAGTCCTCATCTCAGTGCCAGAGAAGGGAGGCGTGATTATAGAATAGGGCTAGTTTAGCGGCCTAGCGGGGAAAGAGTAGTAGGTAGCCTGAGAATGTCAGTGTTAGACTACCTACTAGGTACATTTCATATAAAAAAAATTCAGGCACTGATAATAAATGAAGCTTATTCTTTATTAAGAAGACTGTTGCCATGGCAACTTCCAGCTCACAAAAGTATTTACATCAGCATGGCTAAGATGCAGTGTCTTTCCTACATCCATGCCTGGCATCTTTCATTTACATATCTCAGCTACTTTACTGGTCTCAGTTAAGGTGACCTGAACACTCTGCCAATCCCCTCCAAAACGGGTCAAATCCAACCCCCAAGATGCAATTTAAGCAAGTCTTGTACATTAAATACATCAAAAGTAGAATGGACAAATGGTTTTCTTGTGCAAAAAGGATATTCTATGTGAGTTCTTTCTACTTTCCTGCTCATCCAGCAGAGGGCAAAGTATTTCTAAACATTCCATGTCATGAATGTTAATGTGCATTCAAACCACACATTGTTTTCCCCAAACCTTCATTTTCCTAATGTCTAATTACCACCAAATAGCCTAAAGCACAATCAGTCATAGTGAGGGCTGGAATCAGTAGGACAGTAAGTGTGAGAAGGGGGTGGGGACAATTTCACAAGCAGGAGGAAGCACTTGCCATTGGTCCAATACTTCCAATTATAGGCATTTTCCTTGAGAAAATAATTATGTAGTTATAAAATAATGTTTGTATGAGGATATCCACTGCACGCTCACCTTGTTGGATAATAGGATGAAAGCAGACATAATAATAAAAAATAGTATGTGCAGAAAAATCTGCAAAATCTATAACATAAACCAACTACTGTCATTTAGAAAGCCCAACACAGAACTCTTTAAAATAACTGGTTACTGCAACGTATGTGAAAAGTCAAAGAATTGCAGGAGTTAAAAACAGTGAGTTTTTCTCAGAGCCTGGGAATGGGAAAAGAAAGAAAACACCATTGTATGTTTAAATCCATTTGCTTTTCTGACAGGCATGAATATTGTTACAAGTTTGTATTCTGAACAAAACCAGTCTCCTAAACTAACTTGATTTTCAAAATCAATCACTGTGTAGCTACAAAATACTTGGCAGATTGGCCCCTTTTCAGATTCTCTAACTTGTTTTTCTAACACTTAAGGAATCTAAAATACTTCGCCAAAATGTTAAAACCAAATTATTCGATGTAAGGAGCCACCAATGTCTTCGTGCTTGGTGACTCTTGGTTCTGTACAAGTAAAGGATGCCTGGCTGCCTTAAGACCAATGATAAAAATCGGAACATAACGCACTCCTGATTCCCGAATGCACTATGATGCTAAGCAATATCCTTGCACTTTGTTATTTAACAGTCATATTCTTATCCAACTCTCCATGCATGTATATATATAACTTGCATCCTGAGGCAGAAAATTGATTCTGAAGGACTACAGTAGTTACTTACATAGAGGGGTCTTTATTGCAACAGGAGGTCAGTAAGTACTGCTCAATAATGAATGAAGGAAATTACTGGAAAGCAGTGCACTGTAGGAGAGAGACCATGAGCCTGCGATTGAGATGGGTTGAGAATTGAAACCAGCTCTGTCTACCATTCACTAGATGCATAGGAATAGCAGGTCACTCAAAGGTTCTGGAGTTCCATTTTTATTTTTTTCTTGAATACTGCCCACCTTAAAAGGTTATTTCTCCTAAGGATCAAGTGAAATGACATGTGTCACCAGCCATGCACAGTGCCAAACACATAGCAGCCACTTCACCTTTGCTAGTTTTTTTTCCCTCTGCTTTACAATTTCCTCTCTTCTTATAAGAAAAATAGGCACAATGCAGGGAAATAAAGTTGATCTCCAGTGGTTGTAAAAGTTGGCTAAGCACCAGATTTTGTTCACTCATCAACTGTGTCTACTCAGTATCAACCTATCGAGCCTGAGCTCTTTCTATGAACACTTGACCATGGAAGGTCCTGGTTACCCATTTCCCGTGGGTGCCAAGGCACCAGGGTACCGTTCAGCCAGGCTGTGAAGCCCCAGTGAGAGATTCTGGTGCTCACCATTTCTCTACCTTGTCTTTTGTCCTTCCTTGAACTCCCCTTTGGGCAACACCCTGATTCCAAGATTTTTCTTCTAGCACCAAGTATTCCTTTCCTCTTTTTCTCATGATAACAGCAACACAAACTTGTGAAAATTTCAAAAGACATGGACATTTAGGAAGTAAAATTTTACAGTAATCTCACCACTTAAGTATGACCACTGCTTTTTAGACTTTATGTCTAACAAGGCACATCTTTCTTAAATGCACATATCCCCTCTTTACCCTTTCTTCTTTCAATTTGTGTTCAATTATTTGCCTCAGAAAAATCTCTTTTCCTATCTTTTTTGTCCCAATTGTGAGTTCCAAGGTTACTTCTACAATGGTTGCTAAGCATCAAAGGCATGTAACTCTAGTCTCATATTTTTAAAAAGAAAAATATGGTTTGGTAGTCAAAATAAATGAATCAGGCTCAAATGCAGATGAAAGCATGCGGAATCTGCATAAAAATCCCCTTCTATTTCTCTGTCATTCTGTAATTAAACTCACATTCCCCAGGTACCAGCATTCATAATAAATGACTGTTTTTTTTCATTTAATGTTATTGTTTTTCTGCTTCATTTAACTAAAAGCATGGTAGAAGAATTTTTTTCTAGCATTTTACATTACATAGTGCTGCTTAGAGACATCATGAAGGTTTTTCTTTTTCATGTCTCATCACAGACTAATGCTTTTGTAAAACAAATACAAATGCATTACTAGAAAAATGAAATTAAAAACAAAAATGAAAACAAAAATGAACAAACCTGGAGCCCAGACATACAAACTGTAAGTCCTAGTTTTATCAGTTACTAGATTTAAAAGACTTAAAATTATCCTGCTGCATTGCTCTAAAAGTTTTCAAAGTCTTACAATTTCTGTACTTAGGAAATAGTTTCCAAACAGCGGCCAGCTGTGCACTAACTATACACAGGACTGTGCTCAGCTGGATCTTTGCGTGGGAACTGAACTTTGCCTGACTTACATCAGGTCTTGGGAAAATGAGTCCTAAGTCCCTAACAACTAATTTACAAATGAACTTTAGGGGAAGGAGGTCTCTTACTGAAAAGTTGAGCACTGTCTATGGGGATATAGTGAGATAATTATCAAATGTTTCACTTTTCACCAGATGTTTATAATTATTACAGTACAGCTAAAGACGCCTGTAGTCAGGGAGTTGTGATTATTTGAAATACACAGTGAAGTCCCAGCCAAAATATTACTTTCCCAACGTGCCCTTTCAGACTCCAAAATAATTTCTTGGCTAATCTCGATTATTCTTGACATTAATGATTGTAGGGAAAGCAACATGCCAAAACCCAATACAAATAGAAAACCAAACAAAATTTGATTCTTTTTTTAAACCCTAATCTTCAATTTAAAATATTTACAGTAACATTCACAAAAATATCTTGTCTCAGATAGAGCTCATGGGATTTCTATTGGCAGTGACCACAGGACAATATATTATGGTGCTGGTTACCTGAGTTCTAATCTAGATTTCTTAAGCTGCCTAAGAGCCCTACCCTTTCAGTAACTCACTGTCCTCCACTACAAAACAGGAATGCAAATGAAGAGAACGAGGGAGGTACTAGATAATCTGTCAGAGCTTTGGTGTGCATGTGTGTGATAAAACTTTATGGACACAGCAATGTAATTAGTTTATGTTTCTTAATAGTCCACTTGCTAATTCATGCTTTAAAATGTGGCTGTGATGATTTACTTTTAGATCTGACTTGATTCAAATTGTCACAGTAAACTCATCCATCCAGTAGTTCAATTATACATTAATAATTTGATTCATTTTTATTCATTCGTTTTGTAAACATTTAATAACTGTTTATTAGGTGTACTGTGATACACACTGAGCAGTTTGGAGGAAAACAGCATACTTCCAGAAGCTTGTAACAAACCCCAACACTCAACGGGTGAGCCTGAGGCCAGAAATCATACTACCCACTTGTATAGGCATCTATTTTAACTAAAGCAGTTGAAAGTCGGATTTCAGCATTTCAAATACCTTACTATTTAAAATATTTCCTTTTCCTTTTTTAAAAAGGGAAAGGATTTGTACAGCAAACACAGGTGAGTGATAAGTCATTAGTTCATTGAATACCCTGGTCTGTCAGTCTGTCATATACCATATATATATATATATATATATATATATATATATATATATAACACAGACACATATATATGTATTTACACACACATGTAACATATCTGTAATGTATATGTAAACACCTATAAATGTAAATATATCTGCATGTTTGAAAGTTAACAATGTTAAACTATAATCTAAATACAACTGGAAAAGGAAAACACATACTCAGTGTTGGAAAGCACATTTTGTTCTTGCTGTACGCACAGTAACAGATGTGCAAACATTTTTTTTTAGAATCACAGTGATTTGTGGGCTTGAGCAGCCATGGTTTGACCATACTCTTTTTTTCCTCATACATATCTAAAACAGTATTATGAGGAATCCTTGGGTGAATGGTTGTGCATGTGTGTATATGTGATTTGTGGTGAGGAGTGTGTGAGTAGTTATAACAAGATAATCTAAACAAAGTAAGAAGGAGGAGATGTCATTACTTTGGGAGACAGTTAAAGTAGCTTCCAGGTAAGCAGTTAAGTTATCCCACAGTCTAGATAGAAACAATCTAGATGTACCAATTACTGACACTGTTTTAGAAAGAAAGATAAAGAAAAGAATGTAAGAAAGACAAGGGAAAAAACATAGTTTTCAGTATCAGGTAGCTTGATTAATTTCTGACATGAGAAATAATCCACTGAAAAGGTATTTTTGGGAAGAAAATTTGCTGATTATCTGCAGAAACTTCTGACCGACACTGAATTGGAGATATATGTTGTGCCTTTACGTACAGGCAATGTTAACTATGTGGGACTTCGTACTTTAATTGCTTTCCAGGTGCAGATGAAGTGGTACCAAGGTGAGGGGCTCACATTCAATCACCTGGGTACACTGGGAATTTGTCCTTTCACATGTTAGCTGGCCCCTTTTGCTTATGCCAGTGAACACAGAAGAGAGAGACAGAAATGCGCTATTGTCGCTCCATAGACTTCCTGATGGTGAACAGCAACTCGCGAGAATTCAAAGGTACCAAGAATTAAGACCTTGTCCTCAGCTGCGCACCGTGTTGCTGGCCAACCCGGAAGTACAGTCCAGGTTCCCTCCACCCAGTGCACTATTCATTCATTGCATGAGCTCCAGGGAGGACAGGAATCTCTTTCAGATTCAGTGGTTCTGGTGAGGAGTCAGCTTTGTCTGACTTACTCAACCAGAGAATTCAATTGCCCCTAAAGAATGTGTTACTGCAAACAGGCCAGGAAAGGCTAATTTCATTGTGGAGGCTCTTCCTCTTCCTGCTTAATTTGTTAATACAGGCAATAAAGAGTTCTGCAAATAAGTGAAAGAAACAGGATTTGTTTCAATTCCTGCATGTTTTTGTTGCTGTTTTTTCCCCCTAAATTTCAAATTTGTAAAACTTTCATCATAGGCCTAATAGAATAAAAATGTAATTGCTATTTTAAAGTGAAAGACTTTTGCTCAACAGGTATATTCTTCAATTCTGCTGCTTATAGTTTCACAAAGAATCTGTGATAGAAAATTTTATTGTTATTAGGACAGGAGATCTGACGTAAAAAATGCACTGCATGGATTTTGTTGCACCAAAATGGATTTTGGTGTTTAATAATATAATAACAAGCTAAAGGTACATAAGAATTTTTCAAAGACTGCATATCTTTCTTGAACAAATAAGCTTTCCATACGGCTCCAAAAACATTTCATACTTCTCTTTGTTATATGTTAAGTTTTTGAAACATTTGAAAGAAACATAGTGGAAAACTTACAGTGGTCACTTCAATATTGTCTTCTGAAGTACAATAATTGCTCAACATTGGGAATAGATTAATATAATTAATCATATTAAAGATTTAAGGAAAAAGTTATATTCTCAACTCCATGAATGTTAGAGAAGCCCTCTGACAAAATTTAACAATTTTCTTCCTTAGAAAAAGGCACAAAACTGGACATTAAAAGCGGTTATACACATATACACTTTTTCTAGCACCAACAAGTATCATACTAAGTATGTCAGCATTCTTGTTAAATCCTGTAACCAATATTTTATTAACATCATTTAAAGGTATTTAAAAAAGACAAAGACATTAAAGGTATAAAAGCTAGAAAGGAAGAGGCAAATTAGAAACTAATTTACTATTTGCAAATAATTACATAGGTAGAAAACTGTGGGTCATTAACAGAAAAGCTACTATAAACAAGAAGAAAAATAAACAACATAATAAAGGAAGCAAGATACAAAATTAACAGAAAAATCAATAGCTTTCACATACATGAACAACCAGTTAGGAAATATTTAGAAGAAATTAGTCTATTTACTACCAATAACACCTACTGCATCCAAAATAAATTCAAGAATCACACAAAACTCTGTAAGAAAAGCTTTAGTGTGTGTATTCCTGAAGGTTACAAAAGTGGATCTGAACCAATTGAAAGACATACCCTGTTCTTGGATGACTCAACATCACATAGATGTAAGCTTTTGCATACAATTTTTAAACTTAGTTTGATTTTAGTAAAAGCACCAACATTTTTTTTCCTGTTACTACACAAGCCGATTATAGATAAAAAGGCAAATGATCAGGAACATGTAAGAAAATAGGATAGGAAGAGCCATGATGGAAAATTAGTCTTTTTTTCTCATCACTGGGACAAAATACCCAACACTTTAAAAGAAGAGGTTTATTTTGCCTCACGTTTTAGAAGTTTTAGTCCTTGCTTAGTTGGAAGCATGGTGGAGGGGCCTGGTGGAGGAAAGCAGCCTACATTAGGGCAGCCAACAAGCAGAGGGAGAAGGGAGAAGCCAAGGAGGGAGATAAGTTCTTCCGGGTCAAGTCTCCAGTGACCTGTCTCTTCCAACCAGGCCCAGTGCCTAACAGCAATCCAGCAATAATGCCCCCATTATCCAGTCACCTGTCAAAAGCCCCTTCTAATGGGATTTAGCTCATTGGCACAAGCGCCTGCCTGGCAAGCACAAAGTCGTGAGTTCGAGCTCCGGTACAAAAAGGAAAAGAAAAGAAAAGAAAAGAAAAGAAAAGAAAAGAAAGAAAAGAAAAGACAAAAGCCCCATCTGTGAATGCATGGGGTAGGGGCGGGGCCCTGGGCTCTAGATTTAAACTGTAACAGCCTGACTACACATTAAATTAAGATTGACTTAATATTACAGAGTGACTGCACATTAAACACACCCTGAATCCTCAGTGGTTAAAATAGCAGCACACTGAGACACAAATAGCACAAAGGAATGAACAGGAAGTCCAAAAACAGACCCCAAATGTATAAATATTCAGTATAAGATAACAGTAGCAATTAAATCAACAAGACAAATCACCTGATCAATAAATGATAGCAAGAATGGGGGAACAAAAAGAAAAAAAGAAAACCACAACAGTCATATATACCAGGATAAAGTCAAACATGGATTACATTTACATGTAAAACATGGAGCCAGGCTGGGCTTGTGGCTCAGTGGTCTGCCTATCACAAATGAGACCCTGGGTTCATCCCACGCACTGCAAAAGAGAAGGGCTGGGGGAGGGCAGGAGAGAAAGAACTGGGGCAGCAGGAGCAATGTTAGAACAGAAGCCTTTAAAATAATTCAAATCTAGAAGCAATAAAAGAAAAAGGCCACATTTATGATAAATTCTGATACATAAAAACTTCTACATGGTTAAAAAAATCCATCAGGGAAGTCAAAAGATAAAGACAGAGTGGGAAAAATACCTGCATCTCTCACACAGAGCAAAAGGCTCATAGAAATAAAAAATAAACAAATCAACAGGCTCCTAGCCCCCACCTAAGGACAGGGTGGAAGGAGACAGTTCATAACAAAAGCAGTCTTTGGAAGATGAAAAGATGCTCAGCCTCACTTAAACAGATGAAAAGTGACTCAATACCACCTATCCTAAGGGAAATAGAAATCATAAGTAGTCAGAAATGCTCATCCAGTCAGTTTGGCATCAACCTGTGAAGGTGAGGATGGGGAAGCAGAGGCATTCCTGCAACGCTGGTAGGCGTGGAAACTGGGGCACCCGCTACAGCGGGCAAGTGACACAGGTCTCCTGAGTAAAGCACCCTCCACTTTGCCCAGTGTGCTGCCTGTCTCTTGTGCTGTTCTACAGCCACTGTCCCTGACTGTCGCTGACTACACCACCCCAGCTACACAGGAACAGCAGGTTCCCTCTCTCTGGGCTCCCCGTTGGGCTCAGACAGTGAACCAAGTGGCAGAAGCCTGGAGCACAGGATGGCCATGGAGAATGTGTTCAATCCCTTTTCTGCCTCGCTGGTCTCCACAGCTTGTCTGTGTCCCCCTACTGAAGGTTCTGATCCCCACGTCCTCCCTTGACTCTGTAAGTCTAGGGGTAGCAGTGATTCCTGCTACTGGTAAATCTGGGGCA
>PVJX010029482.1:0-22880 GCA_004027295.1 Dolichotis patagonum
AGTCAACCGGTACCGCACGGTGCAGATCCCGATGCGCCAGGGTTTCTCTCCTTCAAGCCGCTGAAAGTCTGCCACACTCCCAGCTGCCCCCAGAAAAGGGGGGAGTTCCTTGTTCTCCGGGCACCTGGAGTCAACTGCACCATGCAGGGCCCAGTGTGCCAGGGTCTCTCTCCTTCGGGCTGCCAAAAGTCGGCCACACTCTCAGCTGCCCCCCAGAGAGGGGAGGAGCTCCTTGTTTTCCTGGCACCCCGAGTCAACCACATGGTGCAGATCCCGAGGCACCAGGATCTCTCCCCTGCAGGCCCCCTAAAGTCCACCATACTCACCTGTTATTTCTTTCTGATGAACTGACCATTCCATTTCCAAAGTTCTGAAATGGCCAATAGACCACAGAAAGAATTCTCTTTAGGCTCCTGTTTGAAACCAGCAGCTACAGTGATCTGCTGGCCTTGCTTCAGGGCCACGAAATCCTGATTTCAGAAAGGCACAGGTGGTGCGGCTGCCCTCCTGCCTTAGCCTGCCGGCCTGCACTCTCCATTTCTCCCTGGCAAAGCTGTTCTTCCTGTCGTACCCGATAGAGTATCTTCCAAGCACTGCACAGCATTCCATTTTGACTACTGGTTTCCTTATGGCCACACGAATCTTATTTGAGTCTGTATAATGGGTCAACAGCTGGCCAAGTTACTCCCCCGCTCAGAGTGCTTCAGTGGCTCCCCACAGCTTTTCAGTGCTGGGAGTCAACCACAGCCAAGCTCTCCGGCACCAGCCCACACCTGAGGGCCAGTCCCTCCCACCCCCATCTTGCCAGGCCTCCTCCTAATTCTACTGTCTTTGCTGAGTAAGTGGATCCGTGCCAAATAACAAATGAAGGGCAAAATATTTTACTGTGAAGAGCCCAGGGCTTCCACCTCAAGGAGCTGGAGCTGTTGCATGCTATTGCGGGCAGCATCTGGTTCAACACTCCTACCCTCCCTGCCTTTCCATCCAGCTCGTGACACTTTTAAGAAAGACCAACCCCTTATGTAGCTTAGTGGCACAGTACCTGCACAGCACGTGTGAGGTGTGGGTTAGAGCCCTGGTACCACAAAAAAAAATTTTTTAAGTAAATTTTAAAAATAGAACCTTATTATTTACACCCATTTCTCCCCAGTAAAACGTAAAAACAAAAATGTGGCATTGTTTTAACCGTCATTAGTAAATCTATCCGGCAGCGTGCAGGCTTTGGACTTTCACTCACCTCGTTAGGGCCAGTTTCTCCGTTTATACAAGGTTGGCCCAGAGCAGTGGTTTTCAAACCGAAGGCCTGATCCTTTCATCAGTACACTGTGAAGTGAAGCTGACAAGAAATAAACTTCACAGAATAAAAAACAGGCTGTCCATCATGACTGTAGTAAACACTTTTCATATGTAATTAAACGTGGGACTTCTGGCCCTGGGTGGGGGACAGTGTCACCCCAAAGTGTGTGAATACAGTGTTGTGAAATTTTGTAGAAGGCATTTTTTGGTAGGTCATGGTGGTGTAGAATACACAGATTTTACTGTGGACCGAGAGCTGGAGAGGCCGAAAGTGCACCCCAGGTCCCTACCACCCCCTACCCTGAGGCCCTAGGGTTTCCTAACTGGGTGCTGGGGAGGCCTGTGTGCCACGGCCTCCTGTGCTATAGGGCTGCCCAGGGGCTGAGGCTGTGTGCAGCTGGGTCCACAGCAGGCTGCGGCTGTCCATCCACAGCCTTTTTCTGTTCCGTCCGAAGAAAGGAAACAGTAGTTGTGGGCACTGTTAAAGAAGAAATAGATGAATGGACCTTTCCTCCTTTGATTACTCCAGTGCTGTTTTTTCAAACATAGGTGCTTATGATGTGAAAAAACACCACCAACAACAAAACCCACACCTAGACGTCCTCTTGCCAACTCCAGCCTGGCGTGCATCCTGGGACAGGCAGGGCGCAGTGCCCACACGCAGAACCTGGCTGGACCCACGCTGCTGTGCTTCCCCTCCACGTGGGCTCTCAGCTGGGCATGGGCCCAGAGCTGTCCTGCTGTCCCTCTTCAGGGAGAGGCGTCCCTGCAGCGCCCCACATGGCGTGCCGAGCTCCTCTGCTTCTCGGGTGGCCTGCCTGCTTTCTGCATTGCTGTGGAGCCAGGGTAAACCCAATGGCGCCCACACCTTGCTCTCAGCACCACCCACCGGTAAGAGGAGCCAGGAATCTTAGACCAGTGTGGGTTCCAGGGCTTGGGCAGGGAAAAGCACAGAGGAGCCTGGCGTCCTGTGCCAGAGGGCAAGGCTGGGAGAAACCGGATGCTTCATAGTCACAAAGCATCTTGCTCAAGACATTTATTAATGATGGATGGAAAATAATAACTGTAGAGTTGGAGAGACCAGGAAGACACCACTGAAACCAAAGACCACAGTTAGCAGGATGAGTAATTACACCCATCTAATTCACCTATCCTATACAGCATCCAGAGAAGGACAGGCATCTCTCTTGTCACATCCTTGCAAACACATACTCCTGTCTAATTATGAGACATTATCTTTATCAGATGAATGCAAAGTGAGGAATATTTTTCAAAATGGCCAGCATTGCAGTGACAGGAAAGACTGAAGAGCTGGCCCTGAGTAAGGGAGACTAAGAGCCAGGGGGTTGTGAATGCTGTCCTCAGAGGAGCCTAGAGACAGCACAGGGGAGGCACAGGGCCCAGCAGGGACCGCACCTTCCCCCCTGGCCACCTGCTTGGTCTCCTGAGGACGTAGGCTGCAGGAGCAGCGTGGCCCAGCAGCCCTGGTCTGTTTCTCCTTAACCCCTTATCACATCATCTTCTATGGCTGTCTTGATCCTCAGGCTGCTTCCTTTCTGATGGCCAAATGGCCCTAGAAGTCCTAGTCTCCACATCTGGCTACTCCACTGGACAACAGTGATTCTCTATTCACAGAATAAGAATTTCTTCATTTTGTTACTTTTTTTTCTTTTTGCTGCAGAAGGCTGTTAACTTATCCTCATATCCCATCAGCTTGAATTTAATTACAAGCCTGTTCCTACAGTAATCTGTGGGTCAGGAGAGCCCATGCACAGATTGTTGAGAACAGTGGGACCCCTGTCTGATATAGCGGATCCCACCACCCCCACTCAGGAACTAGAGGCAAGGGGCTGGGCAGGGGTGGCTTCCCTGGTGTGTGGGGGGACCCGAACAGATGTGCGGTGCTGCTGAACAGGACATGGAGAGAAGAGATGCTGTGTAAGAATCAGCATTCACAACTCTGGGGGATGGGTAGCTCAGGGGTAGAGAGCTTACCTAGCATGCATGTGACCCTGGCTTCAATCCCCATTAGTAGACACACACACGCACGCACGCACACGCGCGCGCACACACACACGAAAGAGTAACTATTATTTTGAGCTGGGTAATCTCAGATTTTGAGAAGCTGAAGCAGGAGGATCACTGTGACTTTGGAGCCAACCTGGACTGCATAGCAAAACCTTGCCTCCAAAAAACAAAACAAAAACTGAAAAGCACAACTCCCAGCAGCACTTGGTGGAGTTTCATAAGTCCTGCCTGATGGTTGTATTTCTGTCGGTGAGCCAGAGGGCAGGAATCCGCCTGTGCCGCAGACTCTAAGCTGATCAGAACAAGCAAGATCAAATACAGGCAGCCCTACCACTCCAGATGTCCCCCTTGTGGAGCTGTTTCAGGGTCTGGCCTGAAGGAGGCACCTGCTTCCCTAGCTCCTCCAGGTTCGAGACTACTTTGTCCCCAAGGCCTATGTGACTAAAGGCACCTGACCTCACATTTATCTCTGGCTTTCTTAGTATCTCCTCTGGATAGGGCCCACCTTCTCTCTAGTTACGCTGGGACCTGTGCGGTTCTCCCTGCCACTACTGTGTGCAGGAGACAGCTGCCGGGGGCCCAGCTGCTGTGAGGATGTCGGGTCCTGTCAGGCCCTGTCAGGCGGCCTTGCAGGGCTGCTGCTGCGCAGTGTCAGCGGGGACAGCCTGCGGGACCTTACACAGCTCCCGAGATCGTCCACAAGGCTGCATGCGGCCAGGGAAGTGCTGCCACGGGCAGGCGGTGTGCAGTGGGAGAAGCCAGCCGGACCTTTGTTCCTGAACCTTTCTGCAGATTTCAAATGTTTTTAAATCAAAATGTTTAGGTACTGTGCATGCGATATATACGACCACACTTTAAAGCACCTCAAGGGTCTTGTGCGCACTAGACAGGTCAGGGGAGTTGTTTTTGTTTTTGCTGTTGTTTTCTTGTTTGAAAAGCATCGACTTAAAGCACAACGTAGGCTCTAAGTTAGGCACAACCTGGGTCACCAACACGGCCTGCAGGAGAGGGCGCCAGCGGCAATAAAAGTGCAGGCCCGACTTCCTTCCCGATCGCCCTGCAGCCGGGCAGGTTAGCGGGTAACCTCCCCCTGGCCCGCTCCCCGGCCCGGGTGGTGTCCCTCCCGGCTGCGCCAGACGCAGCGCAGCCAGCGCTGAATCACCGCTGACTCAGGCGGCGGCGCGGCGCGGCTGGCCTGGACCGAGGCCCGGCTGCGCGGGCGTGCGCTGCGGAGGCGAGGGGCAGTGAAGGCCCGAGCGCAGCTTCGGAGCTCCGCCCCTGCAGCCTACCTCCGGGCCCGAAGGGAGAAGGCCAGCGCGAAACGTTCAAGAAATTACACACAGGTATATTATCACCTTGACACGGAAATATTCTAAAACACCGCTTGCTTGAGGTTTTCTAGTTACATATGTTAAAATATGAAAAATAGGTCTGGGGATTTAGCTCAGTGGCTCAAGCACTTGTCTGGTAAGTGCAAGGTTCTGAGTTCAATCTCCAATACCAAAAGGGGGGGGTACTTGACATTATATATATTATTTACTTTTCTGCTACATAAATGGTGTTATTTAATATAAATGAATAGGGGATTGATGGCATGCCTCAGTGGTAACCTACCAAGCCGTAGGCTCCATTTCCAGCACTGAAAAATAATAATAATTAATAGGGCTAATAATATGTGTGAGGAGAAGTTTCCTGTTTCTTGACATCTGATACAGCATTTTATTTTAATTCATTTTAGATACCTAAAGTTTGCATTATGATACATAAATGGAAGACTTTTTTTTTTTTTTTTTTTTTGGTACCGGAAATTGAACTCACAACCTTGCTTGCCAGGCAGCTGCTGGCTGAGCTATATCCCTGGCCCTCAGAAGACCTTTTAAAAGGAGAAAGATAATGTAGTAGCACTAAGCTACCATGACCAATATTGAATGAGAATAATGTCATTCTGCTTCACGGTCAGGACATACTTGGATCCTTCCTGTTTCCTGGCCGGGCTTTTAGGAAACGCTTCTTTAATTGCGATCAGCCCGACTTTGCTGTGAAGCCTGCTCACCGCTGCTCTGATCCTGCTACCCCATCCCTGGGCGGAGTGCAGAGTGAGGGAACCTCGCTGGTTTTCTTCCTGGCAAAGGCATTTGCTCATGGGATACTTGGGATTTTATTTACTAGCACTAGCAGGCTTTTAGGTTTGTGACAGTTAAGTCTCCAGCTCTCCAGAAATGTCTACTCATTTGTGTGCAAATGTCGATTCTAATAAAGCAGCTGTGGCCGTGTTCTGTACCTGTAAGTTCGTCATGCAGGACACCCATGTCCAACCCATTTAAACATTTCAGAACTGTGTCTCTCTTCCACTCAGGGAAAGTGGTTTACAGAGGTCAACTGGGCATAGTGGGTGTGCCTGTAATCTCAGCACTCTGGGAGCCTGGGGCAGGAGCATCCCTTCAAGGCCAGCCTGGACTACACAGCAAGACCCTGGCTCCAAAAAAATGAAAAGTAAATAAATAAAAGAAAAAGGGCTGAAGCTCATTGCAAAGGCCCTAGGTTCAATCTTCAGTACTGCAAAAACAGGAAAGAAGGAAGGAAGAAGAAAGGAAGAAAGGACAGGGGTTCCAGCCTGGGCAATTTAGTAATTTTAGTGAGACCTTGTCTCATGATAAGAAATTCAAAAGTGACTGGGATGTAGCTTGGTGCAAAGACCCAGGATTTAATCCTAAGGTCATGTGTACTTGTGAAGATAAAGCTGGTTTGCAAATAAATTATAGAAAGAGAAGTTTCTATTTAAATTGGTCATTATGTTCTGGTATGTTGTTTCCAAAAATGAGTCATTCTTCATTTTATAGGATTTTGCTGTTACCCTAACACAATGTGTGGCAGATCAGATACAGTCTGTCCACACTTTCTGCAGTCCTCCTGGCCTTGCCCAAGGTCATCAAGCAGTGCTAGGGTAACAGCTTGTAAATTTCAGCTGTGCCAGCTAGAGTCTGGGTAGTTACTTTGTGTATTTCTTTTTGCAGTGCTAGGGATTGAACCTAGAGCCTACTGTGTGATAGGCAAGTGCTCTACCACTGAGACAGCCTTATTTTTTTAAATTTTCTTTTCTTTTTTAAATTTTGAGACAAGATCTTGCTAAATTGCCCAGGCTGGCCTCAAACTTGCACCCCCCCCCATCCTCCTGGGTAGTGGGGACCACAGGTGTGTGTCACCACATCTGGAGACTGGGTAGTTTATGAAGAATGAGCTTTACTTAGCTCACTGGCCAGAGGGCTGCAAGTCCAAGAGTGGGACTGCTGTCTAATGTGGACTTTTCTACTGCATCGTAACATGCAGAGGATGTCACTGGCAAGAATGCAAGAATGCTGGAGAGGGCTTGCTTTCCTTGTGAAGCCACTCCCCAAGTAACCCTTAAGCTCTTCATTCCCGAAGGGCATCGTCCACTCATGCACGCTGATCTCCCACGGCCCAGTCATCTCCCAGTGATTCCACCTTCAAATACCAAACACATATAATTTGAGGAATTTGTTTGTATACATTCAAACCATAGCAGAGTCTCATCCTTTTCTCTGTTTTCATTCTCAATATATTTCCAAATTAGTGGACATTGTTCTTGTCCCATACTTTGAAAGTGATTTGGGGGTTGGGGGTTAGAACAGTGGAACAGCACAGGTGTGGCACATGTAAGGCCGGAGGTGTGATCCCCAGAATGGACAAAGGAAGGGAAAGGACAGAAAGATCTGATGGCAGGGTGACCTTTTAGCCTGGCAACAATGACAGCCTTCTCTCTGAAATATGTTTTAAAAACTTGCAATGCGGCTGGGGTATGGCTACATGGTAGAGAGCTTGCCTAGCATGTGTGATGCCCTAGGTCCATTCTAAAAAAAGAAAAAGAAAAAGAAAAGAATTTTTCTTTCCATTTTTTAGAATGTCAAAAATCTCAGTAAGAACTTTTTCATGTTTTGCAAATAACTTGTTGTCATTCTTTTTGGGAAAGAGTTCATACACTGAATGGAATTTACAAAAATCAAAGTAGATTTATATTGGGCAAAGTAGCCCAAATATGCAGACAGATGGGCAATCTCATTTGTATTTGGACAAGATATCATCAACATTCTTTTGTTTTGTTTTCTAATATTTATTTTATTTCATTAAAACCTTCATAGAAACAAAAAAAAAACCTATCTGAAGTTCCATTTTTTAAATCAAAATACCTAAGCAGTAAGGGAACTTTGTCATTTTTTTGTTTTTGTTGGTTTTGAGACAGGGTCTTGCCACATAGTTCAGGCTGGCCTTGAACTCACTAGCCAGGCTGGCTTTGCATTCATGTGATCCTCCTGCCTCAGCCTCCTGAGCACTGAGATTACAGGTGTGTCCTACCATGCCTGTCAATAGGGGAAATTTTTATTGCAATGATTGCTGCAGCTCTTGATAAACTTTCAAGCATGACTGTTTGGTGGCCTGGATAGAATCAGCTCTGTGCTATAGAGGACCACATAGCTGTCACCAGAATTCCTCATTTTGTTCAGAATATTTAAGTTACAGCCTTTGATTGAAGAAATGTGACAACTTTTCATGGGACACTCAAAGGAGCAATACAAAGATACAATTTCATTGATGTGTTCAAGCTAATTCTGTGGCCACTAATTTCAACTAAGATAGGATCTTTGGGGGAGACGACACATTTTGACTTGAATTTAGAAGTACTTGCCTGTCTCCCTGGGCATTTGTAAGACTCAGTCTCACATTCCTTTCTCCAATGCTCAGTCTCAAATGCTTCTCTGCATGTCATGTCATACTCCATCTTGACCTATCACTGAAATAGATCCTTGAGCCTAAAGGTCCTTTAGCCTTGCAAATGATGATTGCAGTTACCATTTTCACTATCCTAACTCTTAGCATGATTCCAATATTCACCATGTTAAAACTGAAGCAGCACTCTGTCCATCCAAAGCTCTACAGCTGACCACAGGCGAGTGGCTGTTCACGCTCAGAACAACAGCACATGGGTCACATCATTCAGAGTGATGCAATAAGGGATGACCTAGGATTGTGGTTACAAATCATGGTTACTGTCACCAGCAACAGAGACTGAGGAAGATGCAGTGCACACTTGATACTAAAACCAGTGTTGCTTTCAAACTCTATTTTGGGGAGTTGCCATTTCAGACTTTGTATTTTCCCCCTAACCATCTGCATTCATCACTCAAAACCAGGAATTTCTGAACCTAGGACATAATTTACAAGATCCAAAAATTTTACTGTTAAAACTGAAATAATCTCAGACACACTGGGATGGCCAGTCAATTTAGTTCCTTAATAAAACCCAGAAATAATATCTTAATAAAAAATCAGTTGCACTTCTGTATACAAGCAACACACAAAAACATTCATATCTTTGAAATGCCATTTACAAAAGCATAATTAAAATCTTAAGTAAGAAAGGATAAACTATCAAACACTGCTGAAAGAAATGAATAAGGACCTAAATGGAGAGAGATACCATGCTGATGCCCTGGAAACTGAGTATTACGGCACGTCTTTCTCCACACTGTGCTGTAAACGACTCAATCCCTATCAAGACCCCAACAAGCATTTTTTGGGTAGAAACTGATAATCTGATTCTAAAACATATACATAGAAACAGAAAGCACCTAATACCCAAACTAGAAGTTACAACAACAAAAAACTACAGGCTAATATGTTTGATGAACATAGATGTAAAACTTTTTAATTAAATACTCTCAAACCAAATTCAACAACAGACTAAAAAGATTACACACTGCAGCAACCCACACAGCCTTTGAGGTTCCTTGGTGGAGGACTGTGAGACAATGAGAAAAGACAGAAGAGACAAAGCTGGGGTCAGTCTGGAGCCCTTTTTCTCTGGATGGGAGAAAAGGAACTGGCCCCTAACTGTAGGGTTGCTTATTATACACTTTGTAAATTAAGGACACGTGACACCCCCTTATCCTAGCAACCCACTGTATGGATTTTCTTTTTTTTTTATTTTAAAGGGGGTAAAACCAAACACAACAGAACAGGACATAAGAAAGCACAAATTTCAAAGCTAGACAACTAGAGATCTTCACTATCTGTCATATTGTCTCTCGTTTTCTTCCAAATGGTTGTCCATATCTTTGCATTCGGAGAGTTCATACTAAATAACATAGCCAATCTTTTCACAAGATGTCCAGTTCACTGGCTCCCACTTGCTAAGAGGGGGACATAGGACGGAGGACAGGACAACATGAGATGTTTGATTCTCAGCCTGTGTGCCGGCAGGATCACAGCCGACACCCGGAGAGGGGGGGAGCTCCTTGTTTTCCTGGCACCTCCAGTCAACCGCATGGCGCAGGTCCCTACGAGCCAGGGTCTCTCTCCTGCGGGCTGCCAAAAGTCTGACACACTCAGCTGCTATTTCCTTCTGATGAACTGACCATTACATTTCCAAAGTTCTGAAATGGCCAACAGACCACAGAAAAAATTCTCTTTAGGCCTATATGGATTTTCTTGAGGCTCGGTTTTCTCTAGGCTGAAGCAGCTTCCTCCTGTGGCTTGCCCCGGGAGCAATTTGTTCTTGGGACGGCCATGCCCCAGCCCTGCACCTGCAGTTAATTCCAGCTTCAGTGGCTCTCAACAATACACTGTAATCAAGTTGGTGTCATTCTGGGAAAGCAAGGCTGCCTGAAAATATGAAAATTAATAAACATAAAATACCATACAAATAAAATCAAGGCTAAAAATGACAAAGTTATCTCAATTGAAAAAGCCCTTGACAAAATTCATCAACCCTTTATGATAAGAGCCCCAAAGAAAATAGGTACTGAAGGATCATACCTCAATATAGTTATGGTCATATACAGCAAACCCACAACCAATATTGTTTTATTTATTTATTTATTTATCTATTTTAGTTTTTTTGAGACAGGGTCTTATTATGCACTTCACTCTGGCCTTGAGCTCACCTTATAGCCCAGGCTGGTTTCAAAGTTGCAGTGATTCTCCTGCCTCAGCCTCCCGAGTGCTGGAATTCCATGTGTGCACCACCACGCCTGGTTCCAATGTTGTTTTAAATGAGGAAAAACAGAAAGCATTTTCTCTAAAGTTAGGAACCATGCAAGGATATCCTCTCCCACCATTCTTAATATAATTTTAGAGCAATTGGGCAAGAGAAAATAAAGGGTTACAAATAGGAAAAGTAGAAGTCAAATTATCCTTAATTATAGATGATATAATCCTATGCTTAGAAGACTCCGAAGACTCTACCAAAAGACTTTTAAAGCTTATAAATGAATTCAGCAAAGTAGCAGGGTATAAAATCAACATTTAAAAACCAATGGCTTAGGGACTGGCGTTTAGCTCAGTGGCATAAGCACCTGCCAGGCAAGTGCTAGGTTCTGAGTTCAATCCCCAGCACCAAGAATAAAATAAAATTTAAAACTTAGGAAATTTTATTTTTTTAAAAAATGGCTTGAAAGAAGGAAATTAATTCCCTGTTTGTGAGCTGGGCTGCACAGGGGCTGAGAGGAAAACAGTGTGCTCCCCACCTCCCCCAATTCCCATAAGCAACCAGCTGACTGGGAAGAACTGTATTTTTGAAGACTTTGGGGCTGGGGATTTAGCTCATTGGCTTAAGCACCTGCCTGGCAAGCGCGAGGTCATAAGTTCAATCCCCGGTACCAAAAAAAAAAAAAAAAAAAATTCGAAAGCCTAAAGCTGAGCAATTACTTAGAGGATAACACTATGCAGTGTAGTAACTATTGTAGATTTCCTACTGTCTTATCACTGGTTCCATGTGCTTCATTGCTCTGTTTTATTCCCTTTAAAATTAAATATTTTTTTTAAATTCCTTTTGTATACACCAATAACAAACTACCTGCGAAAGAAATCAGGAAAACAATACCATTCACAAAAACATAAATTACCTATGGATCAATTTAACCAAGGAGGTTTTCTGTTTTTTTGTTTTTGTTTTGGGGATAGGGTCATGTTATATAGTTTAGACTGTACTTGAATGTACTATGTAGCCCAGGATGGCCTTGAACTCATGGTGATCCTCCTGCCTCAGCCTCTCCTGAGTGCTGAGATTATAGGCATGTGCCACCATGCCCAGTGAGATTAAATTTAACCAGGGGGGTTAAATTTCAGAACATGGGAGAAAGAAATTGAAGAAGATAGTAGAAGATAGAAAGACCTCCCATATTCATGGATCAGCATAATCAGTCATTTTTAAAATGGTCATATTATCAAAAATGATCTACAGAGTCAATGCAGTCCCTATCGAAATACAATGATGTTCTTCACAGAACTAGAAAAAACAAGCCTAAAATTCATATGGAAATGCAAAAAACCCAGAATAGCCAAAGCAATCCTAAGCAAGGCTGGAGGGATCACAATATATGATTTCAACTTATACTACAAAGCCATAGTAATAAAAACAGCATGGTACTGGTACAAAAATAGACACATGAACCAATGAAACAGAATACAGGGTCCAGAAACAAGTTAACACAACATTAGCCATTTGATTCTTGACAAAAGAAATACATTGAACAAAAGACAGCCATTTCAACAAATGGTGCTGGATACCCAAGATTGAAACTAGATCCCATCTCAACCTGTAAGAAGGAAAATTAAAATGGACCAAAGACCTAGGTATAGGACCTGAAACTCTGAAACTGTTAAAAGAAAACCTAAAGAAACATTTGAAGCATAGGCACAGATGAAGACTTCCTGAACAGGTCTCCAATAGCACAGAAAATAATAATTAAGAATTAACAAATGAAACTACATCAACTTTAAAAGTTTCTGTCTAGTACAGGAAGCAATCAACAACTGTGAAAAGAGAGCTTAGAGAACGAGAGACCTTTCTGAGCTGCTTTTCTGACACAGAATTAATATGTAGGCTATATAAAGAACTCAAAAACATAACACCAAACAATCAAATAACCTAATCAATAAATGGGCAAAAGAATTGAACAGACACTTCTCAAAAGAAGTAGGAAGGGCCAATAAGTATATGAAAAGTCGTTCGCAACATCTTTAGCCATTAGGGAAATGCAAGTCAAAACTACAGTGAGGCCAGGTGTGGTGTCACATGCCTGTAATCCAGCACTTGAGAGGCTGAGGCAGAAGGATCACATGAGTTCCAGGCCAACATGGGCTACATAGTGAGTTCAAGGCCAGCCTGAAATACACAGCAAGATCCTGTCTTAAAAAAAACAAAACAAAACAAACAAAAAACACCCTACATTGAGACTGCATCTCACCTCAGTCAAAATGATTATCATCAATAATACAAACAACTTTTTTTGTAAAAGAATCCTTTTACGCTGCTGGTGGGATCATAAATTTACAGTCTCTGTGGAAATCAGTATGAATTTTCCTTGAAAAGAAAAAAGAAACTAAAAATAAAGCAAGTGTTTGATCGAAGCTCTACTACTTCTTGGCAGCACCCGAAAGGCAAGGAAGCAGCACACAGTAGCGCTGCCTGCAGACTCAGGGTCATTGTGGACAATTTAGTCTCCTGGGTATGGAGTCAGGGAAAAGGATAAGCAAAGCGTGCATCTGCACAGTGGAGTATTGTTATGCCCAAGAATGGAAGTTTGATATCTGCAAGAAAATGGATGGAACTGGGGGTCACATTGTGAAGCAAAATAAGCCAGACTCAGAAACAAATAAGTATAATTAATTCTTCATAAACAATCAGCATAAATAGGTCGCCCTAATACAAGGATTTTTTTTAATGACATGAAAGTAGAAAGGAAACTATTATTCAACAAGAGGAAGGGAACAGGGGGAGGGGATGGGACTGCAAGGGGAGGCAACCAGAGGAGTGGGTGGTATCAAAAGGAACACACTGAAGCCAAATATGCTATAGAAGTAACAGGCACTAATAACAAGGAAAATTTAAAAAGAAAAAGAAAGGACCTAGAGTAGACAAAACAGTTTTGAAAAAGAAGAAAAAAATTAGAGGACTTGGATTACTTAAATCGTGTAACAGCAATTTAGCAATTAAGATAATATGGTGTTGGCATAAGAATGAACAGACAGCTCAGCAAAACAAAACAGAATCCGAAAGTAGATCCATGCATCTATGGTTGACTTCTGACAAATGGCCAGCAAGATTCAGTGTGGAAAAGGACAGCGTTTGCAACGACGAGGCATTACATATATATAATTTTTTAAAAGCTTGATCTACACCTCACGGCATATACAAAAAAGTAATAAATTCAAAATGAGTCAGAGATCTAAATGTAAGAGATAAAACCATAAAACTTTCAAAAGAAAACATTTGTGAGCTTGGATTACGCAAAGATTTGCTAGCACACAAAAATATGAATTATAAAAGAAAATGTAGATGACTTCATCAAAATTAAAAACATTTGCTCATCAAAAGCCACTGTTAAGTAAAAAAGCATCAGATATAGAGTAGGAGGAAATGTTTGCAAAATATCTATAAACCATTTGTAATCTGAATAACTACAAATTCTTGAAATAATAGTAAACATAGGTCAAAGATTTAAACAGCCACTTTGCCAAAGACATACTGAATGGCAAGTTAGCATGTAAACAAAATGCTTAACATCATTGTAGAGGGTTGGTAATTGGTGGTCAACTTACCCACCAGCTGAACTGAACCAGCGTGGTGCTGAGCACAGGTGGCCCAGCTGAGGACAGCTGCCAGCAGAAAAAGGAGATGTGGAAAGCAAGAGCAGCACTGTGGTTTTCCCTAAGTGGTGGTGTTTGGAGCTTTTGTTTCCCCTTGGAGGAGCTTGTCACGCTGGCTCCCCTGCATTGAACTGGGCCGTTTTATCATTGGAGGAGCTCAGGACCTTGTTGCTGAGAACGGTCTTGGTTCACTTTGAGGGGGCTTTGATCCTTACCCTGAGCGTCACTTCCTGGCTCGGAAGGGGGAGGTGTGTGCTGTTTAATCTCCGGCAGAAGCTTGTCATGCTGGTTTCTCGCTGTTCTCATTGTCAGAGGACCTTGGGACCTCAGTGTCGCTGAAGATGACTGTGGTACTTTTCAGGGGGGCCCTGCTTCTTATTTTGAGCCTTGTTTCTTGGTTCCGGTATAGAACCCTCAGCCTGCTGGCACAGAGCCTTCGCCTGCTGGCACAGACTTTCTAGCTTCCACCACTGACCTTCGGGCCTTCCCAGCACGGATGCGTGAGACAGACTTGCATGAGTCATTGTCATGGGCTCTAGGTTGTCAGCTAGACTCATGCAGGTTATCACCATGGGATTCAGGCCCTCAACTGGATATTCCAGGTCTTCAGTGTTGTGGACAGATTTCCCGTATTTTCTTTATATTTGACTCCTTGGGTGACCATTATAAATAATACTATAAACTATGTGTCCTGTATGTAATTGTTCTCCTTTGCAACCCCTGACTACATCATTACAATGATGATGGAAATAAAAGTTAAGGCTACAGGGACCAGGGATTTAGCTCAGCCACGTAAGTGCCTGCCTGGCAAGTGCAAGGTCATGAGTTTGATCCCCAGTACCAAAAGAAAAAAAAAAAAAAAATTAAGGCTACAATGAGATACAACTACACAACTATTTGAATGGTTAAAAATAAAAACAGAACAACAAATGGCAACATGAAATGCTGTTGAGGACACAAGGCAGTTGGAACACTAAGACATGACTGGTGGAGACTCAAAATGGTATGGCACTTGGGAAACAATTGGGGGGTATTTTTATTTTATTGGTATATTTGAGATATACATTATGATAACCTTCATCATTGGGAATTTGTACCTACACATGATATATTTCCTTTTTTCCCCATTCTCCCCCTCGTCCTGCAACTCCTCTTCCCCTCTTTACAGAAAGCTTTGTTTCCAGTTTTCCTTCTATTTTACTTTCCTGTCCCTTCTTCCCCTCCCCATTTCAACATTGTCTTCCCATTTCCTAATATCTGTTATACATTTTGGTCTTTATTTACACTTTTGGTAAGTCACACCAGAGAAACCATGTGATATTGGAAAACTATTTGACCTTTTTTAAACTAACGTAAATATGAAGGGGCTGGGAATACGGCTAGGCAGCACAGGTCCTGCCTGGCAAGCGCAAGGTCACCAGTACCAAAAATAAAATAAAAATGAAATAAAATAAAGTAAATATGAACTCTCCATGACTTAGCAACTCCATTCCTATTCACCCAAGAGAAATGAAAACACGGACTCATAACAACCTGAACATGAATGATCTAGCATCTTTGTTTAATAAAAACCAAGAACCAGAGAATGGATAACAAATTGTGGTATATCCCATATAACGGAAACTACTACTCAGCAGTAAAATAAGCGGGGAGGGGCACAAACTACACGCAAACACACCCACAGGAATGAAAGCACTGGGTCTTGGAGGCTAGCTGCCTGCCGAATCCCATACATGCGCAAACTACAAGCACAGAAGTCCGAACCTAGGGTGTCAGAGGGAGCGGAAGGAACACAGGGGTCCTGTTTAGGAGGTCAGAAACCTCCTATATCACGAGTGTGGATTCGTCATAATAAATACAACTGTAAACTGGAAGAGTAAATTTGTATGTACGTTATATTTCAATGACTCTGACTAAAACAAAGCGTCAGTGTGCCCAGGACACTGGACCGCACACATCCTTTGCCGCCTACCGGGGAGCCGCAGGGCGCAGAGCCCCAGTACGCAGGCCGGTGCCTCTGCTCCCCATGCTGGCAGGGTGGGGCGCAGCCAGGAAGAACGGACAGATTGCACAAGGGACCTGCGCGTGACAGGGACCCCAGGCCCCGTGGCCGCGCACCTCTGACACCCCGCAGAAGGGCGCACAGGCAGGGTTCCAGGGCCCATAGCAGGGTCGGGGCCATGCTGGGTAAGAACACGGTCCAGACCCCACAGAAATGAGGGGCGACTTCCTGGAGCTGGTGGCTGCAGAGCCACGGTGCGAGGGCGGTGCGCCCTTCCCTGACCTTCATCGCTCACAAAGTCAGCACAGCCAGTGGGGTCCTGACAGAGCCTTTGCCTTTAGGAAATCAGAAGGCCAAGAAGGAAGTGATTGGCGGATCCCTGAGGTCCCCGGCCCTGTCCACTTTGTATAAAACATTCCATTAGAAAACCTTGATCTGATCGTCACAACAGCCATCTAAGGTGGATGCTATTATCGACCCATTTTACAGATGTGGAAACTGAGGCTCTGGGAAGTTATCCAGACAAATGGGGCCAAGTTGAGGTTTAAGCCCGTGGGTGCCTAACACGAAAGATAGGGGTCCAGGATGCCTCGTCTGAGCATCCGGCTGGTTCCCACACCCCATCACCCTGACGTCACTCAGCCCTTCACTCACACCCCGAAGCCCCAGCATGCATGCCTTCTGCGCTGCTCTGCACCCCGGGGTCCGCCTGTGGAGCTCGGCCGGCACGCCATGACTGGGCTCTGGCGAGGGGGGGGACCCTAGCCAGCGCCCCCTGCCGGGAGCTGAGCGGAAGCCGGGCGGAGCCGCGCGCCTTTCCAGCAGCCGGAGGAGCCGGGCGGAACCCGGCGGGGCTCCCCAGAGGAGGAGGCTGGCGCCGCCTATAGGCAGCCCCCGGGGCCCGGCCGCTCCCGGCACTGGCCAGGGGGCGCTGCAGCCGTCTCGGTGGCGGGATCACGCCCCGCAAACCCGAACAGAAGCGGGACGCGCCCTCGGCCGGCTGCTCCGGCCTCCTCCCCTCCCCCACGCCCGCCTTCCGGGTCCCCTCCTGTTCTCCCCCGAGGCTGAGGGAGGCCGGGCCTGCCTTCCACACGGCCCGGAGGCCAGCTGGCCCGGCACAGGGCGCCTGAAGCTGGCACCGCCTGGACAGATGGCCTAGGCCACGCCCCGCAAGGCCCCGCCTGCAGCGTGGGGCGGGCGGCCTCCGAGGGCCGCAGGGCCGGGTCCGGGGCGGCGGCGGCGGGTCGGCAGAGGTGTGGCCGCCCCGCGGGGAAAGTGCTTCGCAAAGGCCCGCGGAGGGCAGGGGCGGCGGGGCCGTCTGAGCGGCCTCTACCTCTGCCTGTCGCTTTGCTGACCTCCCGGCCAGGAGCTCCCCGAAGCCTTTGCAGAGGCCCGTGTCTTTTCCACTCACATTCAGCCAACGGCGTGTTTTCCTGCTTTTACTTGACCTAAATGCCCTCTGGAGCACGTTTCCGGAATCAGTGTAAAACCTCGACGCCTTTTGCCCTTGTCTTGACCATTCTTTGTTCAGGACAGCAAGAACCCAAACCCACCTGCAGAAGGAGGCTGCAGCACCCCAAGCCCCTGAAGCGTCGCCAGGATTCCTCGGGAAATCGCCATCCATTAAGGCAGGTGCGATGGCGCCTGCCTGTGATCCCAGGCCCTAAGTCCAAGGCCAGCCCGGGAAGCTTAGCCATGTCCTGCTAAAGGCGAGGAAGGGGGCAGGGGGACCGAGAGGAGAAGAGAAAAAGGGCTGGGAACTAAAGGCGAGGAAGGGGGCAGGGGGACCGAGAGGAGAAGAGAAAAAGGGCTGGGAACGTAGCTCCTCATTCCTTGGATTCCATCCCTGCCGCAAGGAGGAAACAGAGAGAGAAAAGAAATTGGCACATCTTTTATAGCGGCACCTAAACAAACCCCATCTTTGACCATGAAATATGAAACTATTATCTGTTGTGTTGATGATAGACAAACCGCAGTATTTTGCATTCAAATATCCCTCCCTTGGCCAGCCATTCTGAGGTACAAAGACACCATATCCATCAAGGGTTTTAAAGGTGCCAGCCTCACCGCACACTGCACTCCCAGAGGGCACTCTCATGGCCAGAGGGGCGCTCCGATGACCCAGGTGTCAGGGGCCAGGACCAGTGTCAGCACGGCCTGTTTGTTTTTCTGGGGAGAGGGTGGCCTCGTCCTGGTTATGGATTAACCGAGTTCCAGGCTGTCCTGGTGCAGGGAGGTAGACTTGCGGTCTCTCCAGGGCCCACCCCTGTAAGTCCCCTCGAGGCAGGGTGGCGGGTGTGGAGGGAGGGGAGGAGAAGGGCACACCCCGTGGAGGTGACTCCTTGAGTAAGAGCTTGGGTTCAGAGAAGCGAGGCCCTGCTGCCAACCTGGGCACAGCTGGCCTTCCCCAGGCTGTGTCGCAGCCCGCGGGCCGCACCATGGGTCCCGAGCTTGGGCAAACAGGGCTCCTGCATTCAGCTTCTTCCTAGACGGCTTCAGGCAGGGCAGCTCAGGAGTCCTCCTCAGGCGGTGACGACGACAACGAGGACGACAGAATGTGGCACCTGGCAGGCTTGCTGCTGTTCCTGGCCACCTGGGGCATTTCTGGCAAACCAGTCAATCCCGGTAAGGCCACCCTCCCATACCTGCAGTCCCCCAGGGGACCCTCAAATAGCAAGGCATCGTCAGGACTCTGGAAACCTTAGCCTTCATACCTTCCCCCACCTTTCAGCTTCCGGAAAATGAGGGGAGGTAGCGGCAGCAGGAGTTGGCTGGCAAGGCCCAGTCACACCAGCAAGGACTATGAGGGCAGAAGTAGGTAATGGCAGGCTTGGGGGCCACAGAGTCCCCTGGACCTTCCCATGCCAGCACTTGCTCCCTCAGGGTGAAGGGCTTGGCCCAGGCTTCCCCCATCCCGCTCTGCATGTCCCGCCTAAAATACTCCTCTGTACTCCACGGCCAAGCCGTGCTTCTCTGGGAGAACCGTGAGACCCAGATCTGCCGTTGTGCCTTTTCCTGAGCTGCGGCTCTGCCTGGAGGCCTCTTCCCAGCCCCGCCCTGCCACACCTAGGCTCAGGCTCAGGCCTCTTCCTCCCACCCCTCCAAATACTCCTGCTCACTGCTCTGCCTGGTCCCTGCCTCCTCGCATCCCCCCTTCGCCAAGACAAACACTTGCCAGGCCCAGGAGACATGCAGGGACACGCGCTGGGCCACAGATCTCTGGGTCTTCCGGGCAGTTTCAGGCAAGGGGAAGAGAAGAGGAGGGTATGGAGGGAGGGAAGACAGGGTCTGTGATGATGCAGGGAGGGACTGTGCTGGGTGTGCTGGAGAATGACACTGATTTAATTTTGCATTCAGCGTTTGTCACTGTGTACTTATTTTGTCACCAGACTCTATTGTTTTACTTGACCATTGCATCCTTAGGGCCTCTGAATGAGGAAACCTAGCTTCAAAGAGTTAAAAACACACAGGCTGCAGGTCACACAGTCAGGTTGGGACTCAGGGCTTGTGTCTCTGAGCAGACAGGGCTCCTGTCCTCCTCTGGTCACCTGCTGCTTGCAGAGGGACAGAGAAGAGCAGCATTATCAGGAATTAGACTGAGCCCGGAGGGGCTGTCCCCAACCTGGCTTCATGGGACCCCCGTGGTCCCTCACAGTGAGCTCCCCTCCCCCCAAATCCAGACTCCGTGTTCTCCAGCAGCCAGCGCGCCCACCAGGTGCTACGGATCCGCAAACGAGCTAATGCCTTCTTGGAGGAGGTCCGACCTGGCAACCTGGAGCGCGAGTGCTATGAGGAGATCTGTGACTTCGAGGAGGCCAAGGAAATTTTCCATACTGTGGATGCCACTGTAAGGCCACCAGCTGGGCCCAGAGAATGAGGCTCCTTAGGGGTGAGGGGTGATGTGGCTAGGGCCTTGAAGAGCAGGTGGGGACCAATGGCAGAGGCTCTCTGGGGAATCCGGTGTGGGGTGGTGGGTACCAGCCCTTCTTCCTCCCAGCTCATTGGGGTGGCCAGGAAGACTCTGGTCTCATGGTCTTGGTCAGGGCACAAGGCGCAGACTTATGCAATGAGTGCCAGGAAGAAGTTTGCAGCAGCTCTAGGCTTAGACTCCTAGCCGCCACTCTTGTCAGGGAGGTCATCCTGACATCCTCCCAGCCACCAGCAGCCACGACATCCTGCTTACCACAAGGCCACATGCCACTTCTAGCCTTGCACTGGCAGCGCTGCGTGAGGGAGAGGCCCTGAGGGCTGCCCACACCTGTGCTGTGCCTCGGCCCATACTCACAGGGGAGCCACTCTAGGTCCAGGAGAGCAGAGGTGAGGCCTGGGTACTCTCTCGCCTCAAGGTCAAAGCTAGCAGCAGGCTGCTGCTGCTGCAATCTAGTTAAAAACAAGACTGGCGAAACAGACTATCTGGGTTGGCAGCTCTGGCTTAGGGAAGACTGGATGTCTAAGACCCCAAAAGCTGGCGATGGGATCCCCGCTGTCGCTCGGCAGCCCCTGCAGGGGGAGGAGCCAGCCCTGTGAGCCGGTGCCCCCTGCCGGAAGCCGTGGAGGGGCGTTGTTGATGGTCTGTGGAGTGGAAGTGGGGCGGGCAGGACAGCAAGGCCAATTAGCTGCTAGGAGCTGGTGACCATCAGTCAGTGGTGACCTGTTTGGCTGGACCCATCCTGCCCTGCGCCCGGGGTCACCGCCAGGAGCGGCAAAGCGCCTGTTCACACACAGGCTGCCGCCGACGCTGCCCCTCTCCCCACAGCTGGCTTTCTGGTCCACATACTTCGGTGAGTGCCTTCCACACGCGGCGGGGCTCCCCTTGGGTCTCTAGACATTGCGAGTTGAGCAGGGAGCTGGGGAGACTGCTGACCTCCACTTCCCAACCGCCGCGTGTCGCAGACGGTGACCAGTGTGCAAGCCTGCCGTCGGAGCACCAGTGCGCCAGCCCCTGCTGCGAGCACGGCGTGTGCGTCGACGGCCTGGGCGGCTTTACCTGTGCCTGCAGCGCGGGCTGGGAGGGCCGCTTCTGCCAGAACGGTGAGGGGCGGGGCGGGGCGGGGCCGGGGAGGGGCGGGGCGGGGCCGGGCCGGGGCTGACTGGAGTGAGTCCCCGCAGAGGTGAGCTACAGCAACTGCGCCGTGGACAACGGTGGCTGCGCACACTATTGCCTGGAGGAGGAGAACGCGCGTCGCTGCAGCTGCGCACCGGACTACAAGCTGGCCGACGACCATCTGCAGTGCGAGCCCGTGGGTGAGCACGCGGGCTGCGGGCTGCGGGCTGCGGGCGGCCGGGGTGCAATTTCCTTTCTCTCGCCTGCCTTGCTCCATCCAGGCCCTGCTGGCTGGAGACAACTCCTAGGGCAGAAGGTGTTTAATTTCTTTTGCGCACCTCGTTAGCTGTGTATCCCCTTTTGATCTTTACGCTTAGGGAACGATCCCCCAGGCGAGAACAGAACGCTGGTTCTAGGTTCCTTTATATTTTCCTTTTTTACATTTTTTTCAGACAGGGTCCTGCTATGTAATTCAGGCCGGGCTTGAACTCACTGTGTATTCTGTCAGAGTTTTTCACAACTTTATAACACTTTTGCAACTCATTCTTTTAAACTTGGTGTTTTGAAGTGGTGAGCGGTTCACAGGCAGTTGCGGAGAAATGATCAGTGGATTCTTGGGCCTGTGGGCTTTCTCGCTGGCCACCAGAAGGCTATGGTCATTGGTAGAGCCCTGCTGTGCCCGGCCTTAGGGCTTGGTATTTAGGGGGTTTGGAGAGGTCATGCTAGAGGGTTCCTGCCTGGCTTCCAGCCTCTTGGAGCAGACTGGCAGAATGGCTGTGTCTGTGGGGCCTGATGTCCCAGGCAGGAGTGGCCCTGAGCAGGCAGAAGGGCTGGGCAGTAAGTGGAGGAGGCAGGCTGTGCTGCACTGACACTGGCTGAGCAGGGCGTGCCGTCCCCATGGCTCAGGTCAGCCGTGCGGGACTGGTGGGCTTCGGGAGTTTTGTTCTGCTCTCTCCCTTCCCTGCTCTCTTTCCCCTGCCACCTGTCCCACTGCTGCAAACGTCTCGACCCCCCCATCCTGGCCTTTAAGGACAATTAGGAGTAGATCCTGAGCGACCACCCAAGCCTCTGTTCTCTACCGTGTGCACTGCTCTCAGGAAGGGCCTCACTGCCTGGCTCAGAGCTGCTTTAGGCTAAGTGTTCACCTCCTCCCCCCATCATTTGCACCTCTTTTAGGAGCCTGGCAGCATCCTTCGGGAAACCTTATTCATGTATCTCAGGGATGATTCCCCAACAGCTTTGGGGTATGATGAACATCTGAGAAGCCTCACAACCCATGAAAGAACACATGTGGGTGGCTTGATCCATCTTGCCATTAGGTGGCATTTTTTGTTGACTGACTGACAATTGGGGGGCTTTATAGCTAATATTGAGTGTTCTAAACATTATCTTTTGAATCCTACCACATAACAAACTTTGAATCCTACAGTATAGCAGTGTAGCCCACAGGCAGGAGGTGCACCAAGATGGGAGGGCTCCTTACCACCTCCCTCTGTGTTCAGTGATATTCCCATGTGGAAGGATACAGATGCAAGTGGAGAAGAAGCGAAGTAACTACAAACGCGACACAAACCAAGTAGAGCAAGAAAATCAAGATGACTGGTTAGACCCAAGGATCGTCAACGGCACCAAGAGCAGCAGAGAGAGCCAGTTAGGTCCCAGGATCATCAACCGCACCGAGACCAGACAGGGAGAGAGCCAGTTAGGTCTCACGATCGTCAATGGCACGGAGACCAGACAGGGGGAGAGCCAGTTAGGTCCCAGGATCCTCAACGGCACCGAGACCAGACAGGGAGAGAGCCAGTTAGGTCCCACAATCGTCAATGGCACTGAGACCAGACAGGG
>PVJX010029483.1:0-10382 GCA_004027295.1 Dolichotis patagonum
TTTACTACTCCTGCTGTGACATCACCATGTCCTACTGTGACATCATAACACCCTATTTTGACCTCTTATACTGCCAGTGTGACATCACAATTCACAATGAAGATCTCACAATTCTCATCATAACATTTAAATTATCTTACAATATCATAGTTGCCAATTGTGACACCACAATGATGGATATGGCATCATGGTATCACATTTTGGCATCATGCTATGCCTTTGTGACACCATAATGCATTATTATGACATGTGTTCTATTGTGACCTCGCAACTCCCAGTATGTCATTACAATTTTCCTTTGAGATATCATGACTGCCCAGTGTGATGTCACAATTGCCCATTGTGATATCACCACTACAATTGTAATATCACAGTGACCCAGTATGATATCACAATGTTGTATTGTCACCCAATAATGCCATATTGTTACCTCATGATGCCCAGTTGGAACATCACAATTCCCTATTTTAGCAAAACTACTCCTTAATTATGAGCACATGTTGCCGAATTATAACAGCACAATTAACCTTTATGACATCACAATTCCCAACTGTGACATCACAGTGACATGTTATGACATCATAGTTCCACATTATGGTATTACATTACCCAGTTGTGACAGCACGCTGCCCTATGTTGACTTGATGATACCCTCATCATGACTTGCCAATTCCCCGTTATGACTAGAGAATTCTCTATGGATGTTACAGTTTTATTTTGTGACATCATAACTGCCCAAAGTGACACAAGGGCCCATTGTGACATCACAGTCCCCATTATTAGATCACAATTCCCCTTTTTCACAGGGTAATTATTCACTTTCACCTCAAGTTGCCCAGTGGTGACACTAGCTTGGCCCAATGTGACATCATCATTTCCGGTGTGACATCACAATTACCCTATTATGACCTCATAGTGCCCTCATTAGAGCAGCAAAATCAACCTTTATGATACCACAATTCCCCACTGTGACAACATAGTTGCACATTATTACATCACTGTACCAAATATGGCATCAAATTATTGCATTTTGGAATCATCATGCCTCATTGTGATTTCACACATCCTATTGTGGAATCACAGCACCACTTTGCGAAAACATAGTTCTCCATATTACTTCAGAATTCCCCATCATGATATCATAATCATCCATTACAGCATGACCATAAACCCTTGTCAAAACACAGCTCTCGAGTGATAACAGTAGATGCATCCTTGTGACAGAACAACACGCCACTGTGACATCACAGCTGCCTATTGTGATACGACTGTACCCCAGGATGCATGTTTTACACTGTTACTTCACAATTCACCATGGTTATCTCACATTGACCTCGTTATCATCTCAATGTCCTTATTATGGTATCATGGCATTATTTATGCTGCCACTATGTCCCACTGTGACCTCCAAAGTCCCTATTGTGACACCAAATATCACATTATGACATCAAAATTCTCTGCAGTGCCATCAGGAAACCCCCATTAGGATCTCACTCTTCCCCCATTCTGACTTTATAAAGCCAAATTATTAGCTCATAATTTCCATTTTGATCACATAATGCTCCAATAGTGCCCCATCACAACCTATGTTAAACTTAATTATGATTAGAAGATCTACGAAGGCACACTATAACCCTTCATGTAGCTCGACGCCCACAAAAACTACTGCATTCACAGTTCTAATATTTATGTTTCAATTTGTTTTTGCTAACAAATGAGTTTACTTCAATGTAACATTTGTTTTTTCAGGCATTTAAGAAATATTTTCCAGTCTCAAGATAGAGGAAAATTTGTGAATTTTTTTATCTATTTCTTTTAATACTAGGCTCACACACACTAAAACCAGATGCCAGTTTGATATTTCTTTCCTTTTCCTTCCTTTCTTTTCCTTTTCCTGCTGTGACATCGCCACGTCCTACTGTGACATGGTAACTCCGTATTGTGACCTCATATACTGCCAATGTGACATCACAATTCACAATTCAGATCTCACAATTCTCTTCATGACATTTAAATCATCTTACAACATCACAATTGACAATTGTGACATCACAATAATGGATATGACATCATGGTATCACATTATAACATCATGCTATGCATTTGTGTCATCATAATGCCCTATTGTGACATGTGTTCTCTTTTCACCTTGCAATTCACATTATGACATTAAAATTTCCTTTGTGACATCAGGATTGCCCACTGTTACATCACAATTGAAAACTGTGATATCAACAGGACCATTGTGACATCACAGTTCCCCTTATGATATCAGAATTCTGTATTGTCAACCAAGAATGCCATATTGTTACCTCATGATTCCCAGTGGGAACATCACAATTGCATATTATAGTGAAACAACTCCCTGATTATGAGCTCCTGTTCTATAAATATAGCAGCAAAATTAACCTTTATGACATCACAATTCCCAATTGTGACATCACAGTGACATATTATGAGAGCATAGTTCCACTTTATGGCAATACAATACCCCATTGTAACACCACCCAGCCTTATTTTGACATCATGATACCCACATCAGGAATTGTCGATTCCCCATTATGAACAGACAATTCTGCATTGATGTTACAGTTTTCTCTTGTTACCTCATAACTGCCCAGTGTGACATAAGTGCCCATGATGACATCAAAGTCCCCATCATAGCATCACAATTCCTTTTTTTTTCACAGGATAATGATGCACTGTCACCTCAGGTTGCACTGTGGTGACACTAACTTTGCCCATTGTGACAGCCTCATTTCCAGTGTGACACCACAATTGCGCTATTATGACCTCACATTGCCCTCATTAGAGCAGCACAATCAACATTTATGATACCACAATTCCCCACTGTGACGACATAGACATATTATGATATCACTGTACCAAATATGGCCTCAAAATATCCCATTGTGACATCTTCATGCCTTATTTTGACTTCACATATCCTATTGTGGTATCACACCACCCCATTGCGACATCATGGTTCTCCATATGACTTAAGAATACCCCATCATGATGTCATAATGATACATTACAACATCACAATAAACCCTAGTGATATCACAGTTCGCCTGTGAAAAGAGTAGATGCATGATTGTGACAGAACAACACTCCACTGTGACATCACAGCACCCTATTGTGATACCTCTGTATCTCATGATGATACTCTTTTCACTGTTACTTCACAATTCCCCATGGTGATCTCATATTGCCCTCGTTACCATATCAGTGTCCTCATTATGGTACCATGCCATTACTTTATGCTGTCACTATGCCCCACTATGACCTCCAAAGTCCCTATTGTGACATCAAATATCCCATTATGACATGAATATTCTCTGCAGTGCCATCAGGAAACCCCCATTAGGATCTCACTCTTCCGCCATACTGACATTATAAAGCCACATCATTAGCTCATAATTTCCATTTTGATCACATAATGCTCCAATAGTACCCCATCACCACCAATGTTTACCTTAAGTATGATTACAAGATCTATGGTGGCAACCTATGACCCTTCATGCAGCTCCAGACCCACAAAATGTACTGGATTCAGAGTTCTAAGATTTATGTTTCAATTTGTTTCTGCTAACAAATGAGTTTACTTGAATGTGACATTTGCTTTTTCAGGCATTTAAGAAATCATTTCCAGTCTCAAGATAGTGGAAAAATTGTAATTTTTTTTACCTATTTCTTTAATACTAGGCTCACACACACAAAAAGCCAGATGCCAGTTTGAAATTTCTTTCCTTTTCCTTCCTTTTTTTTCCTTCTCCTGCTGTGACATCACAATGTCCTACTGTGACATCACCATGTCCTACTGTGACATGATAACGCTGTATTGTGACCTCATATACTGCCAATGAGACATCACCATTCACAATTAAGATCTCACAATTCTCATCCTGACATTTAAATTACCTTACAATATCACAATTGCCAATTGTGACACCACAATGATGGATATGACATCATGGTATCACATTTTGGCATCATGCTATACCTTTGTGACATCATAATGCACTATTATGACATGTGTTCTATTGTGACCTCGCAACTCCCAGTATGACATTAAAATTTTCCTTTGAGATATGATGATTGCCCACTGTGATATCACAGTTGCCCACTGTGATATCACCAGTACAATTGTTACATCACAGTGACCCAGTATGATATCAAAATTTTATACTGTCACCCAATAATGCCATATTGTTACCTAATGATGCCCAGCTGGAACACCACAATTCCCTATTTTAGCAAAACTACTCTAAATTATGAGCACATGTTGCCTAATTATAACAGCACAATTGACCTTTATGACATCACAATTCCCACCTGTGACATCACAGTGACATGTTATGACATCGTACTTATACATTATTGCATTACAGTACCCCATTGTGACAGCACACTGCCCTATGTTGACTTGATGATACCCTCATCATGACTTGGCAATTGCCCATTATGCCCAGAGAATTCTCTATGGATGTTACAGTTTTCTTTTGTGACATCATAACTGCCCAAATTGACACAAGTGCCAATGGTGACATCACAGTCCCCATTATTCCATCACAATTCCCCTTTCTCACAGGGTAATGATTTACTTTAACCGCAAGTTGCCCTGTGGTGACACTAGCTTAGCCCATTGTGACATCATCATTTCCGGTGTGACATACCAATTACCCTATTATGACCTCACAGTTCCCTCATTAGAACAGCACAATCAACTTTTATTATACCACAATTCCCCACTGCGACAACATAGTTGCACATTATTACATCACTGTACCAAATATGGCATCAAAATATTCCACTGTGGAATCATCATGCCTCATTGTGACTTCACACACCCTATTGTGGAATCACAGCACGCCATTGTGACATCATAGTTCTCCATATGACTTCAGAATTCCCCATCATGATATCATAATCATCCATTACAGCATGATCATAAACCCTTGTCAAAACACAGTTCTCCAGTGATAACAGTAGATGCATCCTTGTGACAGAACAACACTCCACTGTGACATTACAACTCCCTATTGTGATTCTACTGTACCCCAGGATGCATGTTTTTCACTGTTACTTCACAATTCCCCATTATGATCTCACATTGGCCTCGTTAACATCTCAGTGTCCTCATTATGGTATCATGGCATTCTTTATGCTCTCACTATGCCCCACTGTGACCTCCAAAGTCACTATTGTGACATCAAATATCCCATTATGACATCAAAATTCTCTGCAGTGCCATCCGGAAACCCCCTTTAGGATCTCACTCTTCCCCCATTCTGACTTTATAAAGCCACATCATTAGCTCATAATTTCCATTTTGATCACATAATGCTCCAATAGTGCCCCATCACAACCTATGTTTATCTTAATTATGATTAGAAGATCTACGAAGGCACCCTATAACCCTTCATGCAGCTCCACGCCCTCAAAAAGTACTGGATTCAGAGTTATAAGATTTATGTTTCAATTTGTTTCTGCTAACAAATGAGTTTACTTGAATGTAACTTTTGCTTTATCAGGCTTTTAAGAAATCATTTCCAGTCTCAAGATAGTGGAAAAATTGTAATTTTTTTTCTATATTTCTTTTAATACTATGCTCACACACACAAAAAGCCAAATGCCAGTGTGATATTTGTTTCCTTTTCCTTCCTTTCTTTTCCTTTTCCTGCTGTTACATCGCCATGTCCTACTGTTACATGCTAACGCCCTATTGTGACCTCATATACTGCCAATGTGACATCAAAATTCACAATTCAGATTTCACAATTCTCATCATGACATTTAAACTACCTTACAACATCAAAATTGACAACTGTGACATCACAATGATGGATATGACATCATGGTAACACATTATAACATCATGCTATGCATTTGTGTCATCATAATGCCCTATGGTGATATGTGTTCGGTTTTAACCTCGCAATTGACATTATGACATTAAAATTTCCTTTGTGACATCATGATTGCCCACTGTGACATCACAATTGCCCACTGTGATATCACCAGGACCATTGTGACATCACAGTTCCCGACTATGATATCACAATTCTGTATTGTCACCCAAGAATGGCTTATTGTTACCTCATGATGCCCAGTGGCAACATCACAATTGCATATTATAGCGAAACAACTCCCTGATTATGAGCTCCTTTTTTATAATTATATCAGCACAATTAACCTTTATGACATCACAATTCCCAATTGTGACATCACAGTGACATGTTATGACAGCATAGTTCCACATTATGGCATTACAAAACCCCATTGTAACACCACCCTGCGTTATTTTGACATCATGGTACCCACATCAGGAATTGCAATTCCCCATTATGAACAGACAATTCTGCATTGATGTTACAGGTTTCTATTGTGACCTCATAACTGCCCAGTGTGACACAAGTGCCCATGATGACATCAAAGTCCCCATTATAGCATCACAATTCCTTTTTTTTCACAGTATAATGATTCACTGTCACCTCAAGTTGCACTGTGGTGACACTAACTTGGCCCATTGTGACAGCATCATTTCCAGTGTGACACCACAATTACCGTATTATGACCTCACATTGCCCTCATTAGAGCAGCACAATCAATGTTTATGATACCACAATTCCCCACTGTGACGACATACATGCATATTATGACATCACTGTACCAAATATCGCCTCAAAATATCCCATTGTGACATCATCATGCTTTATTGTGACTTCACACATCCTATTGTGGTATCACACCACCCCATTGCGACATCATAATTCTCCATATGAGTTAAGAATTCCCCATCATGATATTATAATGATCCATTACAACACCACAATAAACCCTATTGATATCACAGTTCTCCAGTGATAACAGTAGATGCATCCTTGTGACAGAACAACACTCCACTGTGACATCACAGCTCCCTATTGTGATACCACTGTACCCCAGGATGCATGTTTTTCACTGTTACTTCACAATTCCCCATTATGATCTCACATTGGCCTCATTATCATCTCAGTGTCCTCATTATGGTATCATGGCATTCTTTATGCTATCACTATGCCCCACTGTGACCTCCAAACTCCCTATTGTGACATCAAATATCCCATTATGTCATCAAAATTCTCTGCATTGCCATTAGGAAACCCCCTTTAGGATCTCACTCTTCCCCAATTCTGACTTTATAAAGCCACATCATTAGCTCATAATTTCCATTATGATCACATAATGCTCCAATAGTGCCTCTTCACAACCTATGCTTACCTTAATTATGACTAGAAGATCTACGAAAGCACCCTATAACCCTTCATGCAGCTCCACGCCCACAAAATGTACTGAATTCAGAGTTCTAAGATTTATGTTTCAATTTGTTTCTGCTAACAAATGAGTTTACTTGAATGTAACATTTGCTTTTTCAGGCATTTAAGAAATATTTTCCATTCTCAAGATAGTGGAAAAATTGTAATTTTTTTTATCTATTTGTTTTAATACTATGCTCACACACACAAAAAGCCAGATGCCAGTTTGATATTTCTTTCCTTTTCCTTCCTTTCTTTTCCTTTTTCTGCTGTGATATTGCCATGTCCTACTGTGACATGATAAAGCCCTATTGTGACCTCATATACTGCCAATGTGACTTTACAATTCACAATTCAGATCTCTCAATTCTCATCATGACATTTCAATTATCTTACAACATCACAATTGACAATTGTGACATCACAATCATGGATATGACATCATGGTACAACATTATAACATCATGCTATTAATTTGTGTAAACATAATGCCCTATTGTGACATGTGTTCTGTTTTAACCTCGCAATTCATATTATGACCTTAAAATTTCCTTTGTGACATCATGATTGCCCGCAGTGACATCACCATTGCCCACTGTGATATCACCAGGACCATTGTGACATCACAGTGTACCACTATGATATCACAATTCTGTATTGTCACCCAAGAATGCCTTATTGTTACCTCATGATGCCTAGTGGGAACACAGCAATTGCATATTATACCAAAACAACTCCCTGATTATGAGCTCCTGTTCTGTAATTACAGCAGCACAATTAACATTTATGACATCACAATTCCCAATTTTGACATCACAATGACATGTTATGACAGCATAGTTCCACATTATGGCATTACAATACCGCATTGTAACACCACCCTGACCTATTTTTCCATCATGATACCCACAGCAGGAATTGTCAATTCCCCATTATGAACAGAAAATTGTGCATTGATGTTACAGTTTTCTCTTGTGAGCTCATCACTGCCCAGTGTGACACACGTGCCCATGATGACATCAAAGTCCCCATTACAGCATCACAATTCCTTTTTTTTCACAGTATAATGAGTCACTGTCACCTCAGGTTTCACTGTGGTGACAGTAACTTGGCCCATTCTGACAGCATAATTTCCAGTGTGACACCACAATTACCGTATTGTGACCTCACATTGCCCTCATTACAGCACCACAATCAACGTTTATGATACCACAATTCCCCACTGTGATGACATAGATGCATATTATGACATCACTGTACCAAATATGGCCTCAAAATATACCATTGTGACATCATCATGCCTCATTGTGACTTCACACATCCTATTGTGGTATCACAACACCCCATTGTGACATCATAGTTCTCCATATGACGTAAGAATTCCCCATAATTATATCATAATTATCCATTACAACATCACAATATACCCTATTGATATCACAGTTCTCCAGGGAAAATAGTAGATGCATGATTGTGAGAGAACAACACTCCACTGTGACATCACAGCACCCTATTGTGACACCACTGTACCCCATGATGAGACACTTTTCACTGTGATTTCACAATTCCCCATGATGATCTCACATTGCTCTCGTTACCATATCCGTGTCCTCATTATGATAATATGCCATTACTTTATGCTGTCACTATGCCCCACTGTGACCTCCAAATTCCCTATTGTGATATAAAATATCCCATCATGACATCACAATTCTCTCCTGTGCCATCAGGATACCCGCATTAGGATCTCACTCTAACACCATTCTGATTTATAGAGCGATGTCACTAGTTCATAATTTCCATTTTGGTCACATAATGCTCCATTAGGGCCTCATCACAACCTATGTTTACCTTAATTATGATTAGAAGATCTTTCAAGGCACCCTTCTACACTTCATACAGCTCCAAGCCCCAAAAAAGTACTGGATTCAGAGTTCTAAGATTTATGTTTCAAATTGTTTCTGCTAAAAAATGCCTTCACTTGAATGTAACATTTGCTTTTTCAGGCATTTGAGAACTCTTTTCCAGTCTCAATATTTTGGAAGAATTGTAATTTTTTTATCTGTTTCTTTTAATACTAGTTTTCACACACAAAACCAGATGTAAGTTTGATATTTTTGCCTTTTCCTTCCTTTCCTTTCTTTTACGACTCCTGCTGTGACATCACCATGTCCTACTGTGACATCATAACACCATATTTTGACCTCGTATACTGCCAATGTGACATCACAATTCACAATTAATATCTCACAATTCTAGTCATGACATTTATATTATCTTACAATATCACAATTGCCAATTGTGACACCACAATGATGGATATGACCTATGGTATCACATTTTGGCATCATGGTATGCCTTTGTGACATCATAATGCAGTATTATGACATGTGTTCTATTGTGACCTCGCAACTCCCAGTATGACATTACAACTTTCTTTGAGATATCATGATTGCTCACTGTGATATCACAATTGCCCACTGTTGTATCACCAGTACAATTGTAACATCACAGTGACCCAGTATGATATCACAATGTTGTATTGTCACCTAAAAATGCCATATTGTTACTTCATGATGCCCACTTGGAACATGACAATTCCCTATATTAGCAAATCTACTCCAAAATTATGAGCACATGTTGCCTAATTATAACAGCACAATTAAACTTTATGACTTCACAATTCCCAACTGTGACATCAAAGTGACATGTTATGATGTCATGTTTCCACATTATGGCATTACAGTACCCTGTTGTGACAGCACACTGCCCTATGTTGTCTTGATGATACCCTCATCATGACTTGTCAATTCCCGATTATGACCAGAGAATTCTCTATGGATGTTACAGTTTTCTTTTGTGACATCATAACTGCCCAAAGTGACACAAGTGAACATTGTGAAATCACAGTCCCCATTATTCCATCACAGTTCCACTTTTTCACAGGGTAATGATTCACTGTCACCTCAAGGTGCCCTGTGGTGACACTAGCTTGGCCCATTGTGAAATCATCATATCCGGTGTGACATCACAATTAACCTATTATGACCTCACTGTGCCCTCATTAGAGCAGCACAATCG